>CM055341.1:13840307-13934038 GCA_029228605.1 Salix koriyanagi
CGGTCAATCCTTTCCTTGATGGTCTTGAATCGCAAAAGATTTGCGTACTGCCCCTTTCCATTTACTTTTTGAAGGAGCTCATGAGATTTGGAGTGCGCAGACATGGGATGTGTGTACGGGGTCAAATTGAAATATAAAGGCGTCCATATGCCTTTGTATATTTTCTGAAAGAGCTTGATAAGGGATTTTAGCCAATGTAAGAGGACTTTGTATGCATGGCCTGTTTTTTCTTATTTTTGAGTTTTTCAAGCTTTAAATTTCAAAGCATGCATATCTTCTTGTTTATAGCGCAATTCGTGGAAGCATTTATTCCCATCATGTCCATAAAAATATAATCAAATCCACTTCAGATACTGCTTTTATTTCAAACAAGCTAGTTCTGGAAACTACAAGCTTGAATTGAATAGAATTGGTAATGTATATATAAACACAACCTTAGCCACTATCTGACACAAACTCTCTTCCAAGAGGTTGGCTTTGCCTAGAATGGCCGACAAACATAGTAAGGAAAGAAAGACGGACGATGCCTGTGGGACAGATGACTCTAACGGCTTTTTCAAGGCCCCATGAGGTCCCAGGTCACGAAAAATAATGCAAATAGGATGTATTCCATTTCTGACTTCTTTTGTTTTACCATCATCTAAACGTGGAGCACTCCTCCATCTGCGGGATCCAACTCCCGTTCATCATATATAAAGGTTAGTCTTCTGTGATTCCACTCCTCTACTTATAGATATATTGTGTGTAGAATATTTCTGTTGCTCATTTTGCTTTTTGCTTCTGCTGTCGCGGCCATTGCTGTTGCTGCTGTTTTTGATAGTATAAAAACTTAAGCCTTGCTATTTCTTTCTCTAGCATATCCTGCTCCACTGTGTTTAACAGCATATAGTACAAATGATACTTAAGCTGTAGTCCAAAATACTGTGTGTGGGGTTGCAGAAATGATAAAAGTGTAATGGGGTAAAATCGAGAGACTTACAGTATTTTGCGAGTTGCTCCTGAGACAAACTAACCAAACGTTGCCTCAAGGCTTGATTTTCCATGCCGAGTATGAGACTTTGTCGGTATAGATATTCAAGATTGGCTGAAACTTGAGATTCTTCAGCCTGTACGGCAAACAAATAAATTGTCAAATCTTAAGAGTACACATAGCATGGCAGTTGATTAAGTTACAATATGGAAATTCTGCAGCCAGCTTGCCTCTAATATTTCGACACTTCTTTCAAGTTGAGCTATATACTGAAGTTTTTTCAAACGTGAACGCTGAGCGAATTGCCTGCATGATTCTAGAGAAGTTAGAGCATCCCAATTGGAGAACGTAAGAAATGGGCATTACTTGAATACTCACTGCTTAGCACGTTTGGAATCCGTTTTTGATTTAGAAGAATTATGATTAACAATAGATGAAACCTCCGAGTCTTCTTGATTTTGCTTAGCAATAGGTTTCGATCGCAAACCGACTCCAGCTGGTTCCCGTGGAGCAAAGACTTGAAGCGTAATGCTATCCGTTGAAGGCACAACTCCACTGGAACTGCCGATCACAGAAATCAGGGGTGATTCCCTGGATTTATTCTTTTCTTTTTTAGGAGTAGAGTCTGGATGAAAGCTAGTTTTCAAAGAATTTTCATGATAATTAATGGAGTGAAATTCCCAAGTAGGTCCACCAGCTGTAGCACTAGTTTTGAGCTTGGTTTCCTCTTTCCTAAATGTCTTGGTTGCTGTGTCCAGGAAAGCAACAGAGTCACTTGATGAACGTCGATGACCTTTGTACAAGGGTGAGTCTTGCTCATCATCCAGGAGTTCATCAAGCCATGATAATTGCTCAACCAGAAAGCTATCAGAAGAGGCGCGTTGATGGTGAGACTGTTCTTCCACAGGCGCCATCAAATGGTCCTCTAAAGATTCTATTGCACAGGTACTAGAGACGTAATGGGTGCTGTAGGATGGAAAAAAAGGTTCGAAGGGGGTTCCAGAAGGTGCCGGATTCTCTTTCGGACCGAGGGAAAGTGTTTCCATATCATGAGGGAATGAGCCTGTTAGAATGCATGTGTACAAGGAAATATATATTATTACAAAACGAAATGTTAAGAAAACTAGTGCTGTATCGCTTCCTACATAATTTGACATGCACCAGGAAAGCTATCGAAAGAGCTCAAAGACTTGACAGATCATTCAAACCAGAAACATTAAGAGAAGTCATTTTATTTGATGGAGACCAAACCACATTATTACGGACCATTATACATATACATATATAAATCCTCGTGTTTCTTCTAAAACAAGCAAAGAGCCGGAGGCTGAAATAGAGTAAATCTAGAAAACTGAAGAAGGCGAGTTAGAAGATGTGTGTGTATACGGTAGAGTACAGAAAACAAAAATGGCGAGAGTGGGAGAGAACCAGTAAGTGGCAGGATGAATGAAGTATCGATGAAGAGGAAGGCAGCCAGGCAGCGGAGGCGTTAGCTAAGGATGTCGGAGATGTGCTGTCGGCTCCCTTGTTCATGAAAGGCCTCTCTCTCGTGTACAAGTGAGAGAGACACCAAAGGAAAACACAATCAAGAGCTTTTAATGTGATTCCCAAAAGTAGAGAAAAGCACCCGAAAGAGAGCTAGCCGATGGGCCAACCGCATTTTGCGTAAACAATTTACTACTAATAATAAGGAAAATGATCCCCACTCGTATTTAATCCAAATCCATGATTCCATGCCATGCAATAGAGGCAGAGGGCTCTGGCTGCCACCCTTCATTTTAAGCAAACCCTGTTTAATTTGGCTCGCACTTCTCTCCATAAATACTGCCTAGTCAAGTAAATATAGTCATTTTAAAAAAAGAAAACGACTATTTGCTTACGATATCGTTCACGAGTTCTTATCTAGCCAAGTTTTGAGGTCATTTCATTTCTCAAAAATGAAATATTCGTGAGGTGATGGTGCATGAGATGGCTTCCCAGCAAGCCGGACCATTACTGATGTTGATTCTGCCTTAATCGTGACCTGTACACAGAATATGCTCACTAAACTCCTAGTCTCGGACATAGAATTACTCCTCCAAATCAGGCAGATCCCAAATAAAAAATGGCTCCACGGAAAACAGGGTGACTGGTGTTTTTCAGTGCTCTGGTTAGAGATTTCTTTGTGAATAGACTGAATCCTCTTACTATCTCCTATTTCCTTGATGATATATCATTTCCTTGCTCGCTCCTAATCCATTTTATATTATTTTTTTTAATTCATTTTTATAATGTAAAAAAATGATTTTTAGATAATAAAAAAATATAATCATAATATGACCTTGTTTTCTGTTCGTGTCCATCTAACTAACGGCTCCTTGTTCTTTCATTCACGCACAGATCTGATCGCTTCGCTTCTCCCTCAAAAATTTGAAATGCTTCTCTCTCTACCTCTCTGTTACTAATTACTATTATAATAAATCCCAAAAGCAGGGAATTTTGAAAATGTTGATGTTTCTTTCTCGGACAACGTCTATCTTTCTATCTCAAGCTTTTTAGAGACAAACCAATCCCTTTACTCTAGGAGGGAGAATAAAATTAGATCGAACCCAGAGTCTTACACCAGTCTCTGTTTTCTTGATGAACTCCTCTTTCCTACTTCTCTTTAGGCTCCCCCCCCCCCCTCCTCTCGTTTTGACCCTGACCCCTCTTTCTCTCTCCCTCTTCATAAAATCTAGAGTCTTACACCATCATGGGCTGTTGTTTTAGCAAGAAAAATGAGCACTCTTCTTCTTCGAATGCCTCCCAACCAGTTCTAAACACCCCCAGAGTTGAAAAGAGTGAGATCCAAAACAGCAACAACAAGATAGTTGAGGATAAGGAGGTCAAAAAACAGGTTGTAGAAGAAGGGAGCTTTGTCAGGAAGGAAATTTTTGTCATCAAACACAGGAAAAGCCAAGATAGAGACAAACGCACCCCTCCTCCCTACCTCAATATAGCACCACTTGAAGATGGCCCCACGCCCACTGCTACTGCATCTGCTTCTGCTTCTGAAATATTATTGGGCAACAGCAGCACCAATGTCGGTGCTCATAATATGGATGTGAGGACATCAAGCTGCACAAAAGAAGAGGTAGATGCCATTCTCATTCAGTGTGGAAGGCCTAGTCGCAGCAACTCTTCTGGATTTGGAAAGCCTCCTTCTTCTGGCATAAAGTACTCCGGTTCCAAGAGAAGCTACGACTTCGATAATAATAATAATAATGACCAGAACCAAGATGTTGAGTCTGCCACTTATGCTGATCACTATGATTTTACAAAGAAAGGAAATGATGACGACGATGGAGAGGTTACAGCCGAGAGAAGGCAGCATCGCAGCCGCCGCCAATCCAGCAGGCCTTCTCCTTCTCCTTCTTCTCAAGGGAGGAGGAGGACACCCAGCAGGGAAAGAGACCAGAACCAGCTCTCCGGAAGCAGAGAGAGGGGCAGTGGTTGCAGTGGGAGAAGGGTGAGTCGATCACCGGGTAGAAGGTCAGAAACAACCCAAAATACAGGCGTTACTGCTAGAAATGCTAATGCTAACCATGCTGGTGATCCTAGTAATAGGCCTGGAAAAATGGTGTCAGTCCCTGCCACTGTTTCTTCTTTAGTGGTGGATAAGAGCAACAATGGGGTTGAACCGCAAGCAACGGCTCGAATAAAGCGGATCTCAGTTAAGAGAAATGTTGGTGAGGCAGCGTTGACCGGCACAAGGACGGCCGCATCACCACGTTCCAAATCTCCTGCCAGAACCAATGCCAAGACCTCTAATGAGAATAATCAACAGCCATCTCTTAGCCGCAACAATTCAAGAAAAGCAGACCACACTCCTTACAGAAGAAATCCATTGAGTGAAATTGATCCCAATTCACTTAAATATTCGCAACCACCTGGCAATAAGGCTACCTGCACCAGCTACAACAGAGCACAAACCAGAAACAATGATATCGATGGACAAGTGGCGGTGAAGGAATCTTTCAATCTTCTAAATCAGGTACTGCTTACCTTTCAATGCATAATTTGTAACAAAAGGAGGAGAGAGTGATTTTCACCATTACAAATGTCTTTTTTTGGGCACCTGTAAGCTTAAGAGAGTAAAAGTAATGTTTCTGGGACATAAATTTTCCCTTTATGCATGCTTTTCAGACTCCAATGAAGAAGCAAAATTCTGAGAAAAACAACAGAGTCGATGCTCAAGTGACTAATGGCAGAGGCAGCTGCATAGTTTCACTGGAAAACAAGATCTCAAAGGAACCGCAGATGGAAGAGGCTAAAGGACAGCCAACAGTCACAACCACTGTACTAGATTTGGGAGTTGAAAGCTTTAAGCCCCAGACATTAACCAGAAGCAAGTCAGCAAGGCGGTCGCGAGACCTAGACCTCAATCCTGAAACTTTGTTGAATCCAATGCCATCATATACCGCACTATTGCTGGAAGACATTCAAAATTTTCACCAACAGAACAATCCTTCCTTTTCTCTCCCAGCTTGTGTCACCAAGGCTTGCTCCATTCTTGAAGCAGTCGCTGACCTGAATTCTACAACAAGCTCCAACCTGTCATGTGCCTTCTCTGATGATAGAAGAAGCCCCCCTATAATGGATGCTTCGAATCTTGCTGGGAAGAAAATACCTGAGACAAAAGACCCATTTGTAGAATCCGAGGTACTTGCAAGCGATGACCTTATAGAGCCAAGGTCTTACAACTATGTAACTTTGAGAAGAGGAGGTACATTATGCGGAGAAGACATGGATGGTCAAGAATCCTCAGGAAGCAACTGTCACAAATACTGAATTTCTGTGTATATTTCTTGTCTCTTGCAGGAGGATCTCATGCCTCTAAATACATGTAAAAAACCCTAGTTTACAATCTACCATTAATGTAATATCTACTGTTACAATAGGAAATAAATATACAATTAATGTAATATTTGTGCTTTCCATATTCGTAATTACTTTCCATGTATACATTATTGACATCCCCCCTCAAATTGATGCTGGTCGATCAAGAAGCATCAATTTGTCAATCATCAGTTGGTGTCGCGGCCGTGGTAACGCCTTCGTGAAGACATCAGCAATCTGATGTTCGGTGGAAATATGTGGTAGCGTAAGAACATTATGATCAAGAGCCTCACGAATATAGTGACAATCAACCTCAATATGTTTGGTGCGTTCATGAAACACCGGATTAGAAGCAATCTGAATAGCACTTGTGTTATCGGCATGAAGCGGTGTAGGATGATGCTGAGTAAAACCAAGTTCATGTAACAAACCCCGGAGCCATACAATTTCGTAACATGCGGCCGACATAGCGCGATACTCGGATTCTGTAGAAGATTTTGAAATACGATCTTGCTTTTTGCTTTTCCATGAAATCAAAGCATTTCCAAGAAACATACACC
This sequence comes from Salix koriyanagi, assembly GCA_029228605.1. Classification (NCBI taxonomy): domain Eukaryota; kingdom Viridiplantae; phylum Streptophyta; class Magnoliopsida; order Malpighiales; family Salicaceae; genus Salix; species Salix koriyanagi. The sequence goes on from CM055341.1 coordinate 13,846,695, forward strand.
ATCCCGTAACAGATCGACGGGTATCCATACAACCTGCCCAATCTGCATCACTATAACCAGTTAATTGTAATGAAGAGTCGGCCGGAAAAAAATATCCCTCTCCCTGATGTACCCTTAAGATAACGAATAATTCTTTTGACAAAGCAGCCTAGATGAGGTTGCCGAGGATTCTGTAAAAATTGACCGACTTGTTGTACCGCAAAAAGAAATATCCGGCCGAGTAATAGTTAAATAATTCAAACTACCCACCAATTGCCTCGTATATGGAAGGATCAGCAATAAATCTCCATCATTCCGACAAAGTTTTAAATTAATCTCAAGAGGTGTAAGAACACTGCTTTCTCGATTCCGCATCGGCCAAAAGTAGTATTTCTTGGGTATATTTGTGCCGATGCAAAAATATTCCGTCGACATAGAGTGCACCCCGTAGACCAAGAAAATAATGAAGTTCTCCAAGGTCCTTCATATGGAATGCAAGTGTTAAGAGAACGTTGTAAATTCTCAATGAGTGGAATGTCGATCCTCGTAATAATAATATCATCCACATATACCGAGAGAGCAACAATACCATTAGCAGTCACTGGAGAAACAGAGAGGAATCATATTGACTCGAATAAATTTGAGATCCAACAGAGTAGTGCGAAACTTTTCAAACCATGCGCGGGGTGCCTCGTTTTAGACCATACAGAGAACGTTTCAACCAACAAACTTTATCTCGATGGTTGAGTAAACATACCAGAGGAGGATTCATATAGATCTCTTCTTTCGGATCACCATGTAAAAATGCATTTTTTACATCCATTTGACGAATTGACCATCTTTTTGGCAGCAAAGAATTGCCAAAATAGTGCGTATGGTGGTCATTTTAGCAACAGTGCAAATGTCTCCTCATAATTAATACCATATGCTTGACAATTTCCAAGAGCAACTAACCGTGCTTTATACCGCTCCACGTACTCCATCCTGGGTTTTAATTTGACATTGTATACCCATTTGCATCCAATAGGTTTGGTTCCACGAGGACAAGAGACAATATCCCATGTGTGATTATCCTGAAGAGCCTGAAGTTCTTCTTTCATGGCTTGTGCCCAACAGTCTTGGGTAGAAGCCTGCACATAAGTCTTGGGTACAACAATACTATCAATAGCAGTAGCTGAGTAACCATACCTGTCTGGGGGTCGTGAAATTCGAGATGATCGTCTTGGTTGATGAAGATCAGATGTCGGTTCTGTGTCCGGAAGAGGCAAAGTGGAACGTCTGTGATATACAATTCCTGGCTTAAAACGTTCAAAGGGAGAAGATGGACAATCATCATCAAATGTGGGAAGTTGGATAGAGTTGGATTGTGTAGGTGAACAAGAAGGGAAAAATTTTTGATTCTCAAAGAAAATAACATTTCGAGATATACGAATTCTATGAGCATTTTCGTCATAACACACAAACCCTTTATGAGAATTACTGTATCCTAGAAAAGCGCACCGAGCAGCCTTTGGGCGAGAAGTTTATTACGCTCAAGAAATGGTAAGTGAACAAAACAAACACACCCAAAGACATGGAGAGAATCATACTCAGGAATAACACCAAATAAAATAGAGTATGGAGATTCAAATTTTAGAACTTGGGAAGGCAAACGATTAATCGGGATGAACAAACTGTTGACAACGCCTACCCAAAAAACGAGTAGGTACTCGAAGAATCAATTAATAAGGTACGAACAATATCTAAAAGATGACGATTCTTACGCTCGGCAACTCCATTTTGTTGAGGAGTGTAAGGACAAGACCTTTGAGAAAGAATTCCTTTATTTTTTGAGAAACTCCCTGAAATTCTTTAGACATATATTCCCCCTGTAGTCGAGCGTAAAATTTTAATATGAGTAGAGAATTGATTTTCAATAAACACAACGAAAGCCCGAAATGTTGAGAACACCTCTGATTTAGATCGGAGAAAATATATCCAAGTGAAACGACTAAAATCATCAATGAACGTGACAAAATATTTATACCGAGCATGAGAGAGAACAGACTTACTCCCCATACATCAAGATGAATGATATCAAAGCATTTAGAAGCTCTACTGCCATGTGAAGGAAATGATAATGATTTACTTTTTTTCCCAATTTGCAAGAACTACAATCCAAAAATTCTGTTGAACAAGAACTTTTATTCCCCAAATATCCATGTCTCATAAGATGAGTCAATACAAGAGAATTGGGATGCCCCCAATTTTTTTATGCCAAAACCGATGATTTTTAATGAAAGTAGAATAAGCACAGTGAATTAATACTAGAAAATTGTAATGGAAATAAACGTCCCCACTTTAGGCCCCCTTCGCGATCACCTTCCCCGACACTTGATCCTCGCACACAACAACCATTATGATTAAATCGAATTTCACAATTATTTTCTACCATTTGCCCAACAGAGAGTAAATTTGCGGATAATTTCTGGTGACACAAAAAATATCTTTAAAATTCAAATCCACATCACCAATTGACGAAATCGGCAAATTATCGCCATTTGCTACCCGTATATGCCGATTACCCATATACTTTTGCACATTACACAACTCATTTTCATTGTTTGTCATGTGATTTGATGTCGCCGAATCCATTAGCCAAATTTTTATCATTTGCCGAAATAACCCCATCCGACTTAAAAATCAGATTTATTTCTTTTAAAACCCATCTACCAATTCCTCATGCTTTCCTTTAAACCCAACTCGCCGAAATAACCCCCATCCGCCGATTGAAATTTCTTAAGCTCATCCGCCAATTTCAGCTTTCACTTTCCTACACCCATCCGCCAAATCAAGTTTATTTGCCGAAACCCTAGACTCAAATTGATTCTTCATACCTTGGAATCCACATGCCGAGAGAGCAGTACACGATCATCTCGTTGCATCTGTTCCACCATCTCCCTAGCGTGAGGGTTGTCGAAGAAGAGCTCATCGTGGGACGACTGGCTCCGGTGTCGACGATGAGACAGCCAGCGGCGGCCATGGAAGCAAAGTGGGTCATCGGCATCCCTCCTCCTTGTCGGTGCCGTGGTCGCATACGACAGTCCCCCGATAAGATGGCCCTCTTTCTTGCAATAATTGCAGAATTTCTTACTGCAATTTCGAGCAATATGCCCACTTTCCTTGCAATTATAACACAAAGCAAACCCACTCCTCTCTCGTCGTCCCCTTTCCCCGAGCCATGTATGCCATGTTCACCATCTCTCGTAGCAGCCGGCCGAGTCAACTCGTGCTGAAGTTGCGAGGCGTTGTTCTTCCCGTAATATTTCTCCCAAACAATCATCCAATGAAGGTACTCGGATTTCGATTAATTAGGCTAGCCCTCACAGCTCTCAAATTCTCGGCCGAAGCTTCATCAAGAATTGGTCTCTCCGGCTTTCGGCATGAACAAGGTGCAAAGTGCCTCTAAGCTTTCCTTTGGTATTTTAGAATGGATTATACCAAGTATATTCACTCCATAAATTCATGAATCCAGCATAAAATTGCTCAATTGATAGATTACCTTGCTTGTAGTTAGCAATACTCAATTCCAGCTTGAATTTTTGAGCCGAATTATTCTCGAGAATAAATACGGCGGAGGTAGTCCCAAATCCCCCTTCGCCGTGTCAAAAGCTCGAGATTGTTGATCATATGGGGTTCAACGCACTCGTAATCCATGAAACAATTTTGGCATCCTTGGTAGTCCAAGCAACCAGCTCTCGTGCATCGGTTGGAGCCTTTGTAGTTCCATCAAGATGCCCCCCATAATTCCTTCCCTTTCACAAACATCCGAAATTGGAATTCCTAACCGGCATAATTCTTGCCATTGAATCGAGTAAGAAAAGTCTCTCCAGACATCTTTGAAATCTCAAAAAAATCGAAGAAAAAAAAATTGACAATTTGGTTCGGAATTGAAGCTCGATACCATGTCACAAATACTGAATTTCGTGTATATTTCTTGTCTCTTGCAGGAGGATCTCATGCCTCTAAATACATGTAAAAAACCCTAGTTTACAATCTACCATTAATGTAATATCTACTGTTACAATAGGAAATAAATATACAATTAATGTAATATTTGTGCTTTCTATATTCGTAATTACTTTCCATGTATACATTATTGACAGCAACAGCTTTGTTGGTGGAAGCCAACAGCATTTAGGATTTTCTACCTCTTCATGGGAACCCAGTTCAGAAGATTCAACTGATCGCTGGACTTCAAGATCCAACAAGAGAGAAAAGGACGAGAAGAGTCCACTGGGATTTCAAAATCATGGATTGTCTGAAACAGAGCGTGATGTGGAACAGGCCAGAAGGGTGTTTAGTGGACAAAGGACTGGAATTCGACGTGGGAGACTAGGTACAAGTAAAAATCTCCACACAACTGCTATCCTTGCAACTGCTGCTTCATCATAATCCACTCAGTTGTGCTGTTTTCATTTTCCACGCAGTTGTGGCGTTTTTAAACTTCTAGTTTCAAAGATTACTTTGTATGGCTGCAACCTGGCAACCTGTTATTCTCGATCATTCATAGAGATGTATTCTTTCCGTGTTCATAATATGTTCTTTCCATTGTGGTTGGATGCCAATGAGGGATAATTTGGGATACCATTTCGAGCAAGTAAACTCAATCCTTTCATATTTAGAGATCACAAGCAAGCAGAAGTATTATCCTAATAAACTCAAACGTAAGTAGATACACCAGAGGTCAGTCAATTAATATATGAACATCATAAATAAAATATTCGCAACAACAATAATTTACATAATTATGGACCTAGAACCATGATACAACGCCCTGGAATACGATTCCATCAGTTTTAACCACGTACATGCCAAATGCTCTCTCGATCAATCTCCTTCATGACCCTCTTCTAAAAAAAAGCAGACTATCGAACTTGGAATCAGACTGATTAGTGAACAAGAGGACAATTAGTTCTTACTTCAATATGGAACTGAACAAGTGCAACCCTGCAGGGAGCAGTCTGCCTGATGCAAGAGCACTAAAACAAATGGCTCCGACAATGGAGTATGTTAGCCTCAAGAATTGAGAGAGCTCCCAACTATTCAAGCGTTCACAGAAAAACTTGTACACCAGCAGCAGACATCCCATGATCAACTTTTCCCTACAAACTTGATTACTGAACTTCGACGCTTTGAACATGCCTGAATAGACGGGTAGAGCCCACAAAATTAAGAGCCAGCCTGATCATTATTGCCTGTCTGTCTGCATCTTATATAGCCCCACTCTCACTAATGCATTACTCGGTACTGTTCCGATGATTAACTATATATATTGCGAGCACGGTAATAATGGCCCCAACCAGCTGCAAGGGTGGGAAAGTCTCACCAAGATATAGAAACCTGAGGTTAGAAATCAAACATGACAAAACAAATCAGACAGACACTGAAATATAATGCATCGTACATCATAACTTGGCCCTAGCTGCTACAAAACTCATCTTTTTGTGTATTATTCTTTTCCAAGTGGATTTACTCCAGGCAGTAAAATCATTAAGTTTCTCATCCATTTCACTTGTTTGATTACATATCTTAAGATTATACGTCTAAGATTGTTTTGTGTACACAAGTTAGTCCAGGCACTTTACTGAGTTATATCTCCATTTCTTAATTATGCTGTTCTGATTGATGGAAATTACCCAAAAATTGAAGGAAACATTGGGGGTTAGGAGTGTGAGGGAAATCAGCTTTGTCGAGCTACTTGAAAAGCATCAGAGGGGTAGATTATTTCAGGAAAGGATACTTGGTTAAGTTTGGACAGTGATGTAGAACAAGTAGGGAAGCATACATGCTCATAGCATAACCAAAGTGAAGCACGGGGTGAAATAATAGTTTCATGTGAGTTTGTCAATCTCCTTTCTTTTTGCTTGGAGCTCATAGCATAACCAAAGTGAAGCAGCGGGACGTCTTACAACATTTGAGGCCAAACTCACAACAATCTGAATATTTGAAGGACGTCCATTTCATCCGAGCTACAACAATGTGCGATTTTACCATCTCAATACAAACAGAGCTCGATTCAAAGCAATTCAGGAATAAAACTTACTATCCTATCCTCTAGCAGGTGAGAAAGCATACTGGGATGTGCCTTTAGATTTATGTGGTCAACGCTGATTACTCTGGGGGCAGAAGCAAAAGCTGGTATTGCTCAATTTGTTAGTGTGCTTTTTAAGAGAGGTAATGGCCGTAAATTCTTTGAATATCATTTCCCTTAATCCATTTGTGAGTTAAACAATCTTTCCATTGTTGTAATATCAGCTGAATATTAACAACTTTATATTTCCCTCGAATTAAACAATAAAATTTACAAAAAAAAATAAAAGAGAAAAATTGAGCCACAAATCTTTTTTCAAACCATTAATTCGAGTTATTAGATCTGAAATATTATATATGGAGAAGTTGTAAGACTCAATTCTTATAACTATTATTCTCATCGTTATTATTATAATTGTTAAATTGTCACTATCATTTTAGCTATCGTTATTTCCACTAATGTAAATAATTAATACCCTAATTATTATCGTTATCATTATCATTACTGTTACTATTGTTACTCCCATTATCGTTTATAACTATAATTGTTTAAATCATCCTTACAACTGCTACAATTATTATTATTGTCTAAATAATGAAAATCATAAAATTATTCTATGATAAAATCAAAATAAATATTATTAGTATTAAAAAAATTATTTGGTTTGAAGAATAAAGGGGGGAAATAAGAAATGAAAAGAAGAGGTACCACTTTGAAAAAGATCATCTACACAAATTAAAATTGAAGGATTAAATTGAAAATAAATAAAACCTCAATAAAAGAGAAAAATGACAAAAATTAAAAACCAAAACTAAAATGCTAGACATATAAATATGAGTAAAAAATATAAATTGCTTTATAATAACTGAAACTATAAAAGGAATAAAAATAAAATTACAAGATTTCAATTAAAGTACAAAATTAATCCATAAACATCCTGCTTGATCCAGATCTCTTTTTGAGTTGAAATTAATCCATAAACATCCATAAATATTATTCACGTAACCTAATTATAACAAATCCATAACTAACTTGAATTATATTATCCTTCCGTGACTACTAAATGGAAGCTGTATATAATATATCCTCTGTATATTTATTAGACAAATTATATTAGAAATAGATACGTCTGTCAGCGAGAGGGAGAGGGTTTCCATCAAACACACGCTCTTGAAACCAACCTTTACTTAAACACGAAAAAACAAATGCCAAGTATTGTATAGATTTCTGTCGTAGTTGCGTGTTATCACACACAAACAAATATATGTAGCAGCACTGTCTTCCAAGTATATACTGGTATAGTTTTAGTGAACGAGGTACTTTCAGAATTAAATTTGCAATTGATCAGATAATGGAGAGAGAAAAATAATATTCAGAAAATTAAGATTAGAAGAAATTAATTTGGATGGAGTTTATAGGGTCATGATCCTGGGTGACAAGTGTGAAAGATTAGTGCCATATAGCCTTGATCAGCCGAGGGTTTCCGATATTCACCTCCCCAAAAAACTGAAAGAAAAAGAAAAGAAAAGTGAGGATCATTTGAATTCGGACACAAATAAGGCGTTGGAAGATGGGCAGAGATCGATGACGCAGGTGATGAGCTCTTACGTACTCCTCCCAAGAAAAACTAAACCTGCAGCCTGAATGAACATGGCATACCACCAACCAAGCCGAACCTCCTCTGCGTATGAATCGATCATGTTTTAAAGTCAGAAGAGGAGGGGGGCTTCATTATCAACCAAAATATCTAACTTCATATTTAATTATGTGCTTAGCTCTCCTGACCCCATCAATAATACCAAACACACACGAGCGAGTCCAAGTATGAACTCCCTTTTCTATATATGTTGATATAGAAAAGGGAGTTCATATATCAACATATATAGAAAATAAATTTTGAACTATCCATCTATCAACGGATGAATATGGCAAGTCATCAGAAAATTCATCCCCACAATCTGAGTAGCAGTGCCCATGATGATCAACAATTAGATTTTGAGTCACCGCAGGTTCCCACAGTTCCATTGGTGCCCCTGAGGCTCCTCTAAGTCCGATGACAGCCACCACTGCCCTCCTTTTCAGCGGACAATTCCGGTCATCCACACCGAACCACCCAGGAAGAGAAGAGGCTGTTGCTGCAGATTCTTGTGCTGGACACTTTCTCTAGTCTTCCTCCTCATTCTTCTCGCCGGAGCTGCTGCTGGAATTCTTTGCCTTGTCTTCCAGCCTAAACTCCCAAAGTACTCCATCGATCGGTTGCAGATTACCCAATTCAATCTCACAAGCAATTCCAGCTTAACTGCAACCTTCGATGTCACCATCACGGCTAGGAATCCCAACAAGAAAGCGGGCGTCTACTATGAGGGGAGGGAGCCATATAAGCGTGTGGTACACAGGCACAAGTTTATGTCAAGGTTCGCTGCCAAGATTCTACCAGGGTCACAGGAACACCACCGTGCTTAATGTGGTGCTATCAGGACAGACAGATGATGCCAATACATTGATCACTTCACTGCAACAGCAGCAGCAGCAGACTGGAATCATTCCTTTGAAACTCAGGGTTATTCAGCCTGTGAGAATCAAGCTTGGCGAGTTCAAGCTCATGAAGGTGAAGTTCAGGGTCAGATGCAGGCTAGATGTCGACAACTTAGCTGCTAATAATGCCATTAATATTAGAAATAGCAGCTGCAAGTTTATGTTTACGATATAAATCAACTTTATTCATTATTTCATATTTGTATTTCATTTTGATCAGTATTATGTCCATGGACCATTGATCAAAAGGTTTTTTTTCTTTATTGTTTTCACAATTTTTCCTAGCTATTTTCCCTACTCCTAATTAAAGAATGGAGGATTATAATTATATGATTTTTTCCTCCATGTCTTTAAATTGCTATGTACTATTTTGAGTGTTGCATTTATTCTGGTTTTTACGTTACTTTTCCATTTGATACTGTTCACCGTTAATTGAAATTTATGATCTGATAATTAATTTTTTTTTGGTATAAACCACGCGGTGTCCCAAGCGCTGGGCCAGATTAATCCACGTTCACACTGGGTGGGCCCCGAAAGGGTGAAAGTGCTCCCCAAATAGCAGGCTCCATACAAGAGGAGGGTTTGAACCCCTGACCTCTCTTAAGGGATGAGAGCGCCCTCACCACTCACACCAGGACCCCTTGGGTATTAATAGAAATAGTTGATCATGCAGTACTGAAAATGTTAATATACATAATTAATTACAAAAGTATTTTTAAAATCAATGCTAATGCAATGAGAAATTGGAACGTGTAAAGTTAATATAGAGTTGGTGAAATTATAAACCACGATTGATCATTAACTAATTATTTTTGCGAAGTGTGATGTTTGAACTTGGATTAAAATCTTTATTACGTACAATATATAAAGTGTACAATAAATTAATTCCAATTTACCAAAGCTCCTGGTCTTGTGTTTAAGGAGTATTTGAGAATTTGGTAATTATAATTTTCTAAAGTTTATTTTATTTAGAAATATATTAAATGAATACATTTTTATTATGTTTTTTTAAAAAATCATTTTTATAACGGAGTTTCTCTAAATTTTGATTGTTTTTTCCTTGCTTTGGCTGTAAATTTTATGACCAAAATGAAACCTCAAGAGTGCCGCACGACCAAATTCTTAGTTTTGAGAGCTCTAGTTTCCCGTGTTTGTTTTAAAAGTGTTATTTAAAAAAATTAATGATTTTTAAAAAATAATAAAAATTTTATTTTAATATATTTCAAAACAAAAAATACTTTAAAAAACAACTTAAATCATATTCTTAAACATGCCCTTAAGTCTTGGAGCTCACATGAGAGTTATTAAGAGTTGTTTTTATTTATTTTTAAAAATTATTTTTAATATCAACATACAAAACAATTTAAAAACACCTAGTTTAAAACAAGAAATAGAAATATATATTTTTCTTCAAAAACACACTCAAATATCCCTTTAATTAACTAGTGCTGATTTTGGCAATAACGTATGGCTGTAGTTTGTCACATGAGACTTTTAATTTTTTTTTTGTTTAATTTTAAAGAATTTCTAGTAAATTATATAATGTGGTTTAGAAAGAAAAAATTAAAATAACTATATAGCGAAACCTAACTTACAGCATGCAAAAAAAAAAAAAAAAAAAAAAAAAAACTTACAACATGCAATACTCTTTCACTATCCATGTCATTAAGTCAAGAACTGGGATAAATCTACCTTTTCCCCATACAAACCCGTCGTTTGCTTCCGGTGCAAGACTGCACACCATGCCTAGTCAGATTCGAAAATCTACTTTCGTCCAATGAATAGGACAGCGGTTCTTGAAACAGTGAATGTTATCTAAGCTACCATAAATCTGACAAAATGCAATGACAACAGTCGAGATCCTATGAAATTCCAAATATGCTGGTATTCTTTTGAATAGCCTGTAAGCTTCTGAAATCTAGAGGAACGGTATAATCCCTGAACAATCCCAGAGAACTCCAAATGTTTCAGCTGGCATTAAGTTCTGCACTCGGGCAGCTTGCTGATAAGATTAAATCACTTCTATGCTAATCATCACTTGACATTTAGTTCTTTAGAATTTGGTATTTCAAAGAGGCTGTCCAAATGAGAGCACCAAGCACCCTTCCTAGCTTCTAGAATGATAAAAGAATATTGCTAAACCACAAAATAGGAACATCCCAACATGTAAAACTGGTTTCTATCTTACTGCTCGAAACCCTCAAATACTGCTCTTTCATTCATACATCAAAGAAACTTGCTCCATATGGCCATACGACCCCCTTCCCCTTTCCTCCAGATATCATATCGTTTCAAACTCATTCCAAACAATACCAGTACAGGGAAAAGGTAGCTCAGAATTTACTGGATATTGCACTACAATGAAGAAGATGATCAACAGTTGCCTCATTCCTGTTGTCAGCCATGTGTAAGAAGTCCGTGAAGAGAACCAGCAACCCCACGCCGCCTTCCCTGCATTGTTTAGGAAGCAGCAAACATTTTTCATTGTCTGGTCCCATTTTAGCTTTAAACCAAGCTACACAGCTCAGTTTCTAATAGTTAAACCCTCATTCCAATTCATCCAAACAAGTTTTGGTAGTCACCTTTACAGTGTTGAACAAGTCCTCTGCAACTGCTTCCATTTGCTTTCGCCTTTTTTCTTCCTTCACGGACTCAAGCATATCCTGATTCCCATAGTCAAAATCTCTACCAAGAAACAAACAAAGACTTGATGTGATGAGTACTGTTACAATTGGTAACACTTTTATTAAATAACACAAAAAATTCAAATCACAAACTTATATCACATGGGTTGGTTGAAAAGTTTAAATAACAATTATAGCATCTCTAGCATTACTCATTAGTAACCATGATCTTACTTGTATGGATATTTTGAGAATGGAATCAAATTGTTGAAACTATTCCCTGACTGGGTGTTACCCTGAGAGAGGATAAACAACAAAAGAATTTACTTAACGTCTAGTCAATAGGCATGTCTAAACAAAAACCACTATAAGAGAAAAAAGAATAAGAGATGAAAAAAAATGCAGATGCAGCATTTATTTTTAATTGTTTTCATTGGTTCAACATAAAATTGATGGCAAGGGCACATGCACAAGCAACAATCAATCAATTGAACTGAAGCCCAAGGACAAATTAAAAGCATAATGTGACCAATTCAATGGCATCTTTCTTCAACATGATTTCTCAGTCTAAATTCATGGATTTGATCAGCTCAACATATTTTCCCATCACAATTGTAGAGATGAGATGAATGGACAAAATTTGTCTAATACACCAGCTAAAACTAATTGAGTCTGAACTCCCAGGCTTGAGACTGGTAAAAAAGAGGAGGGGGAGGATCCAGTACCTTTCTGAAGCGTTTGAAATTCAAAAATCCATTATTTGGAGGCGAACTGATTTGAGCAGGTAAATTCAAATCTCTAATGATTAAATCTTGGCTATAAATAATATCAGAATTTCCGCTTTCAGCCTCATCAACCGTTTCTTGTTTTGTTGTCACGTTAGCAATACTGTAAGTAGAGCTTACAACATGGTTATTTTCTGATCTATGATGAGGGTGAATGGACGTTTCCACCTTGTTCACATATTTTGGGGCTTCTTCATTGGAGATATCTGCAGTGAAATGCTCTGATATTGGTGTTTCCACTTCTGCCTCAGAATCTGCTACTACTGTCTCATCAGTAGAGCATGATGATGAAACAAGAGCTGCAAGAGGACATATAGCATACATCACGTCAAAGATATGTGTAATATAATGGTAATTTAAATAAGAGATGTATATGTGTTCTACAATTGAAGGAAACATCAGGAATTTGTGGAAAAAGAAGTTGAATGAATTTAAAGAAGCATGAGAAATAATAGATCCCAAACAATTAGGCCTTCACAACTATAAGGCAAAAAAAGACTTCTGCTGAAAGCAAGGATTCTGTGTAACAAATATGCATTCACACATTAAGATTTCTATCACATTACCGCAATACGATCCCAAAATCATATTCTGCAACATCCAAGATTTTAAAGACTCTTTCAAGGCAAAGCATAATTCCTCAAAGTGGCTAATAGATTCATGTACTTCTCTCTAGCTTTGAATCACATTATGATGTAAACACTTTGAAACTCTACCACACATGGTTTTCAACCTTCTGAAAGTTACTTATAAGCTTCTTTAATGAAACAAGAGATTCCAGAATCTCAGTGACAATATCAATTTTATGGGGAATTGCATCACAAAGCCATCATTACTTTTTTCAAAAAAAATAAAAAATAAAATTGGATGGCAGGGCCTATGGCTAAATATGCTAGAAAGGCCTGATATTAGGACTGTAAATGATTTTTAAATGCCATCAATCATCTTGATATTGGTGCACACAAAATTAAAACTAGAGATGATTTGCAAATTGAAACTTTGCAAGATCTTACATTCCACTAGTTATGTTACTTATTATCAAAATGAAGTATCTGAAAGTCACTTTTTTTTAGCCTTTCTTCTAGCCTGAGACCTGAGCATGATTGAACTGCATTAAAATTGTTTGATTATAGTGGAGATTCTAGGTTATTTCAATGAAAAAAGGGGGTGGATTTAATGTTGATCTCTTCTGTTGGTTCAGGAGGAAAGATGCAAGACTTTGTAATTTTGTGTCATCTGTGCAGTCCTGTCTGCACCTGGTTAGTGAAATGCTATAAATTTTAAGAACCAGCACACTTTGATACAACTGCTGTGAGATATTATAGGTTTTGAAGTAGGACAGATTTGAAGTTTCGATCCTACAAGGGCTATGTGACTGATTAGAGCTTGAAATTGAGGACTTAAAGGGATTTAAGTAAAAGGAAAGGGATATAGGTTTTGGAATTTAGCCGGGATAAACTAACATGGCTACTAGCTTCATACTAGTAGGTTCTCAAGGAATCACACCTGGAAGATGGAAAACCTAAGAATTCATAGCATAGAGCTTGGAAATTGAGGACTTAAAGGGATTTAAGTAAAAGGAAAGGGATATAGGTTTTGGAATTTAGCCGGGGATAAACTAACATGGCTACTAGCTTCATACTAGTAGGTTCTCAAGGAATCACACCTGGAAGATGGAAAACCTAAGAATTCATAGCACAACCAACACTATAATTGCTGGAAATTTTATTCATAAGCTTGCCCAACTAAATTGATACTCAGCAGGATTGGGCAACTCCTTTGATTTGATTTCATGTTTTGGATGATGTTAAAATTCATTTCAGTAAGTTTATACACATTTATTTAACTTACAAAGGAACAAAATGAACTGTAATGCAGATCAACTAACCAAACTATTATGCAAGTACAGATATTTAGAAAGGTGAAAGAGGTACATCCAAGTTTAATGCTGTTACTAGTCGTGTTCTGCGACACTTCTTACTCAAATTGTGAAGCAAGGCACACTGTCCATTTGGAAAATAAGATACTGACCAGATGGTGATACCAAAACAGACAAGTCTAGATGTCCAGCTAAAACAGCTCTTAACAGATCCAACTCATTCACCCTAGGCAATGAACCCAGCTTGTTGAACGAATTAAACTTGTCCGGTGATCCTTTGGGCATGACGCATAACACACGACTGTCTTGCCCACAATCCAAACCCTGAGAGAGAATATTCACTCAACATGCATTAGAAGATAATAAGGTTTTTTTCTGCATGATCCAAACTTAGAGAACACTATTCACTATGTACATTTTAGTAGATAAGCCAAGTCAAACATGACAATTGCTTGTGAGATAAACAAAATCCCAGAGTAAGGTCCTTGACAAAAAGCAATGATGCTCCATTCAACATCACATTCTCTATAATGGCTGACCATTGCAGTGATTGGAAATATGTGAAGTAGGTTGATCAATAGTTTACTGTTATGGTGAAGTATTGACATCTTGGCCATAAAAAGTAATCCATGAGTATAGCAATGAGGAAAAGGAACAGGATTGTATGGTACCAATGCCAATCTAAACCTGTGTTGCATGGAATTTGTAAAAGGATCTGACACTGACATGTGCAGATACATCCAAAATAAAAAACTTAGTTGCAATGGACAGACATTTGAAGATGGGTACTAGTGTGGTGATTAAAATACAATGTTCCTTTCTAAATAAAGGATAATTGAGCTTCCTTCATTTAACTTTTACTACAAGTTCCAATGTTTTAAGAATATATTCTAAAGGAATAGCTGTCCAACAATGGCCTAAATGCCTAAAAAATGAGGTGCTGCCAGCTGTTGTCCCAATCAATAGTTTAAAAATCTCACATTAGTGAACAGATTTCAAGTATCGAAGAGACATGGCATTTTTATGTCATTGTTCACTCCCCATCAAATATTCTCTCTCTAAAAGTTGAGGTGTTTATGATGAAAAGTTGTTATTAAGACTAAACTAAACATTTATAACAGTAACACATAAAGATATTTGCAAAGTAGTGGACAATCTAGCCCAGTGATATTTATTCTACTAAAGGCAAGTCTGCAGGCCATGAGTTCAAATTCTGTAGTTGTCTAATCAAGCTTTTCATTAAGACTGAAAAACCTAAACAACCAGCATGGATAGCATAAAGTAGCAAAATCAACTAGTTAAAAGAAGATGAATAATTTAATTTCAGATAGCAATGAAAGACAAAATAAAAGTCTTCAGATAAAGTTTTTAACCGGTAAGAATCTTGAAATTCATTAAAAGATACACTATTAATCTCCCCGAAATCAAACCAGTGATAATAAAAATTTTAACTGGTAAGAAACTTGAAATTTCATAAAAAATAAGATAAAATAACTATTCATCTCCCCCAAAATCAAATGAGTGATGATGTTCCCATTTTGTCAGCAAAAATGGAGATCTTAACAAGAGCATGAATTGCATACTTGGGCATTTGAAGAGAAGTCTTCAACTAAAACAATCTTTGCACCACCTACTTCCAACAGAGACTGCAACCTGTCCTTGAACTTGTACTGCACACGGGAAAATAACATAAATAACTACCCAGATTTATAACGATAAGACTTCAGATCTAAGCTTAGAAATACTGTCAACAAATAACTAAGCTTCCATACAGGAATCAAACTAAGAAATCAAATATTCACACCATGACAAAGAGATTGGAACAATCACCGTGGGACAAACAATGCACATGGATCACTGGATGAATAGCTCATATCTATCTACCCTACTCTAATTCAACTGCATCCATAGCCTGATACCATGCCCTACTCATCAGTCATAATGAGAATGAAGCAGCTATCCATCCTGTTTTGAGCCCAAACTCACCATCATCTTCAACAACAGTTAAGAAAATGACCATACACTCCCCTCCATGATCAATTTATCTTTCTTTATTCTCTGAGATCAACAGTATAAGAAGCAAAAACCTCTCCATCAATCACCAAGAGCAAAACCAGCAGTGCCTTGTTGGAATAACCCCCCAAAACCATAAGCCTTGAGGTACAAATAAAACCCTGTACCTTTTGAGTTCCAGTTAATCCTAAATCAGAACATCCAAAAACAAAAAAAATCTTTCCGAAACTCTCACAGAAGCTTACCTTCATCTTTGAAACGAGATAACTCCGTATACATCTTGACAATCAAAAGTGTGACATGAAGCTAAATTATTAACCTATATTGCACAGACAGTTAATGAACCATCTCCCTGTGGGTAAAGGCACCAGTATAATGAACAATTGGATAAACAAAACCATCCTTCCATTGTGCAAAAGCAATAACCTATTGAACACTACAATCACAATACTCAAAGCCATGTGTTCACATCCAGTTATAGAGATGTAAGATATCAATGAGACCCTCATTTTTTTGGATCATCCAAACATGAACCATGAATGAAGGTACTTGAGATAAAACAGGGAAGGTGAGGCAAATTGAAGAGAAATATTTTGGTGTAGGCATCATAGATCTTCAAATCATCAAAAGCTAATTAAGTCCATGGATGGTTATTCACACGTGAAGATATTAGACAAGTAAGAATACTAAGCTGATAAAGACAAGCAGTTAAATTTCAATATTATAACTTAAAGAAATAAAGAAAACACAGTAGTCTTAGAAGTAGGGTTCTGGCCAGCACGTCATTGTTGTCTTTGATAGAAAAGATGAGAATGGTGTATTTTGGCATGTCCTCTATTCATGTCAACAGAAGTTACAAATGTTATGAAGGGTCAGTTGAAGTTTTTATGAAATATCAAAGTCTACGACACAACAACTTTAAAGTTGAGTACACTTTGAATATTGAAATACCACACCTCAATGAAAGTGTGTCAGGAGATTTCGATACTTTGATTCCCCAAGGGAATCAGAAGTGAAAGAAATTTTTTGTAATTACTGGAGAAAATAAGTTTTTCAGGGAGAACTAGTCAACCAGAACCAATTTATTACCATATTTATTGATTCCAGTAGACATGTGAATCCTTCCAAGCACTTTGCACGAGTTCCTGATGCTGCAACTTTGACTGATACTCCTTCCACTGTCAATGTTGGAATATAGCTGAGGTAAAAGGTATAACTATTTTATTACCTTCATCAGAATATATAAAAAGGAACTGCAGATAAGCATTCAGAAATCAATAAACCATGACTGAAATGATACTTACGAGCTCCAGCTAGGAATTTCTAATCCAATCCTTTTTTCTGCAACCAACTAATCATAATACAGCAATAAGTGATTGTACAGACATAAATAAACAATGTCCTAATCCAATCCTTTTTCTGTAACCAACTAATCATAATACAACAATTAGTGATAGTACAGAATGTCAGTTAGATAACTACTTTTGCATTTTACTGTTGCCCCTCTATTGTCACAGAAATATGACTTGTTTAAAAAATCTCAAATGTTCCATGGAAAACATAGCTATTATTTACAACTTAACATTTTGTGCACCAAAAGGATTCATAATCACTCCCAGTTAAAGCAGCAACACCGGCAACACCATGGTGTATGTTAAACATTTTCAAACGTCTTGTGAAATGATAAAATTCTTTACAAGACTCCCTCTATTCTGTTTTAGTTTCGTCCAAAATCAAAAAACAAAGGCAAACAAGCAATGAGGAAGTGTCAAGTGAGGGCTTGCACATAATTCCCTTCCAAATCTCTATCTATCAAAGTAAGGTTGTTAGTTAACATTCAAAATTATTTCTCAAAAGGTTTTAACTTGAACATCAGCTACAATTAAACCCTAAATAAGAAGCGGGGGATAATAAACTAGTACCTCAACCCAACTCCTGAGAACAATAGGTTTATTAGACACAATAGCATCAAGAAGAACTTCTTTAACTGGCATGAGTTCATCAGCAAGAACATGCGTGCACTCTTCACTCAAACTGTAGGTAATGCAAGCACCTATAAAAAGACAGCATGCTACCATGGGTACGACTATAATATCTTGCAACAACAAATAACATTTAAGTAAATTGTAGAATCCACTAAACTAACTCAAATTAAGAGCAAGCATCACTTCCAAAGAAAGAAAAAAAAATGGTGAGCTTCTAAACAAACGTGATGGTGTAACAATACCATTTCTGCTCTCAGAAAACTGGCAGCATTAAAACTGCAGGGAGACAACATGATTGGTTAATAAGGCCATGAGACCCGTAGTTACCACCAGTCATTACCTTTCTTCTTTTCTTGTTTTTTTCAAGTCACAAACATGCTGTATCTACACTGTTCAACTGAAATGTAACCAAATTCCACTCTAAAAGAGGGATCAAATATCTGATTTCTTGATTCTAAGTGCACTGCAAACCCAGTCGTGGTAACTGACACACCCGGCACTCACTACCACTACCAACACTAATTTGCACAAGAAGCTCCACTCGACTATTTTTTAATCGCAAAACAAGACAGGATTGGGTATATGGAATGCTTCCCTGAGATGCATGGGAAATATAGAATGACTAATAACCCTGCATACCACCTGTTCTTTCAACATATCAATAGCTGTCATAGTTTAGATCAGATGGTTTGCAGTGTATATCATTTTTTTTTATAGAAATAGAAGCTCAATAATTCTCAAAACACCCAGTCCTGTGAGAAATACAGCGATTATCAGTGATGGCTTTATGACCAATATTATCACAAATATGTGCCTTGTGTTTTGGTCAGAATTCAATTTTTCTGCCCTGTCAATTGTAATCATATATTAATCGCAAATTGTAGGCTAGAGAAGAAAAACATAAGTTGCATAAGTCACAGATGTTGCAATCTGAAGCATGTGTAACCAAACCAAATGGAGGGCAAAAAGCAGATCAACTCAGTATTATAAAAGCAAATATAGATGGAGATTTTATTGGTAGCCAAGTTGTTTCTAACTTACCAATTGATGAAACTCTGTCTCGAAGAAGCTGATCCACTTGAAAGGACTCAGAACAGTAGATGAAAAATACAAGGGGAACAAAACAGAACCTGCCAGATTTTAGTTGCATGAAAATAGTGTAATTGGAGACAAACATGCAGTTTTTTAATGTCTTATGGTCTTAATCTACTATACAAATTGCTCTAAGATTGACCATCGTGAGTTAATCTAAGTACTGTTACTTTTTTAAAAATTATATCTGATGAAAATGTCAAACATGCAAAAACCAAAAAGGCCGAGCACGGAAAAGGCTTAATTTTTACCTGTAGGCGGCAGTACCAGTTCCAAAGGAAACCACATCTCCATCTTTTAAAAATGTTTCTTTATTTAGGAACTCATGTACCTTTTCCTTGTTAATGTATGTTCCATACTTGGAGCAATCTCTAATCAGAACTCGGGAGGGTACAGATTTTATGTGCAGAGGATGATCCATTGAAATCATTTCATCAACAACTAATTCTGCATGGACTCGAGAAACACCTTTGTCTTTGCTAATAATTACATCACAACCTAGAACAAGGATAATTTTTGGATTATTTCAAGCGAATTGGATATCAGCATGAAAACAGTAACCCAGATGTCATCAATCAAGGAATTAAATTACATTAGAGTAATTTCTAAACAATATTCAGAACAAAATTACCTTTACGGCCAACTTTGTAGACACCTTTTGTAAAGATAAAATATCTGTCCTCACCTGCAAATTGCCATGTTAAGAAGACCAACAAACTGCTGAATTGAGTGTGTGTGTACAGAGAGGAGTTGAGAAAGAAATAGACATGAGAAATTCTAACTATTTAATCAAGTAATTCCCCAGTCAAATTGAAACATTAAACACGAAAAAGAAGAATGGGATTAAAACTTGCCTGAAAGAGGATCGACCGGAAAAAGACCCCACACCATTTTGATTCTGATCTTATGAAGCAGCAGCAGCTAGCTTTCTACGATTCGCTCTCACTATCTGCTCAACACTATCTGCAAAAACATGAGCACAAGCTAGAAGGCTTGCATTTCTTATCATTATATATTTGATTTTGGGCTAAATACGACATTAACTTGGGTCATGATGACCCATGAGATTTAGCCTGTTTATTTCTCTTTTATCAGCCTGTTTTTTATTTTTTCGATTTATTTTCCTTTCTTCTTTTCTCACTCTAGAGCCCATCCATTCATCCCGTTCGAAATCAAGATTTGTTTCTAATTTAACTAGATCGCATAAATTTTAAATCATTAAAATTATTATTATTGCTGGTGATCACTTTAAAATTCTAAAATTTGAGAAGTTTAAGGTTTAGGGTTCGAGATTTTAGGTTTTGGATTTTCTGGTTTCGAGTTTAGGGGTTAGAGTTTGGGGTTTGGGGTTTTAGGATTTTAGGGTTTTAGGGTTTTAGGGTTTAGGGTTATGGGTTTGGGGTTTTAGGGTTGAGGTTTGGGGTTTAGGGGTTTAGGGTTGAGGTTTGGGGTTTAGGGTTTTAGGGTTTGAGGTTTGGGGTTTAGGGTTTTAGGGTTTTAGGGTTTAGGGTTTAGAGGAGGAAAAATGTGTTTTCTAGAGAAGGATAGAGAGAGAAGCTCTCAACCAAAAATTTTCTCACCCTGCAGCCCCGTAGCCGCCAGACCTCCACCTGCTCTAGTCAAATGCACTGACCTAAGCTCAACCTTCACCTGACCTCACTTGTGGATAGCCTTCAATGTTTTCCTTTTCAGCTGTCCGTTTCTTTGGCTTTATACCTATCTCTTTTTGCTAGCCTAGTGTTGCACCAGTTTGTTCGCTGGTTATTTTCCATTTTTGAGCCTTTCTTCTAGCCTAAGACCCGAGCATGATTGAACTGGCTTGTTGGAGGGGGTGTTAAGCTTGGATTTTCGGACATATTGATCCTGATTAGACTAGCCCCATTTCAATGGGTATTAGCCTTAGATTTTTGACCTTGTTGGTCTTGTAATATCCAAGGCCAATTTAGTTGGTATTGGACTTAAATTTTATGGGTAATAGACTTTTCCCCGAGCATGATTGATCTGGCTTGTTGGAGGGGGTGATAGCCTTGGATTTTCGGCCATATTGATCCTAACTCGACTAGCCCCATTTCAATGGGTATTAGCCTTAGATTTCTGACCTTGTTGGTCTTGTCATATCCAAGCCATTTTAGTTGGTATTAGACTTAAATTTTATGGGTAATAGACTTTTCCCCCAAATATCATTGAACTGGCTTGTTGGAGAGAGCATTAGCCTTGGATTTTCGGCCATATTGATACTGACTCGACTATCCCATTTCAATGGGTATTAGCCTTAGATTTCTGACCTTGTTGGTCTTGTCATATCCAAGGCCATTTTAGTTGGTATCAGACTTAAATTTTATGGGTTATAGACTTTTCCCCGAGCATGATTGAACTGACTTGTTGGAGGGGGCATTAGCCTTGGATTTTCGGTCATATTGATCATGACTCGACTGACCCCATTTCAATGAGTATTAGCCTTAGATTTCTGACCTTGTTGGTCTTTTCATATCCAAGCCCATTTTAGTTGGTATTAGTCTTAAATATTAAGGGTAATAGCATCTTCCCCTGAGCACGATTGAACTGACTTGTTGGAGGGGGTGTTAGGCTTGGATTTTCGGACATATTGATCCTCATTAGACTAGCCCCATTTCAATGAGTATTAGCCTTAGCTTTCTGGTCTTGTTGGTCTTGTAATATCCAAGCCCATTTTAGTTGGTATTAGACTTAAATTTTATGGGTAATAGACTTTTCCCCCAAATATGATTGAACTGGCTTGTTGGAGGGAACATTTACCTTGGATTTTCGGTCAATTTGATCCTGATTCGACTAGCCCCATTTCAATGGGTATTAGCCTTAGATTTCTGACCTTTATGGTGTTGTCATATCCAACCCCATTTTAGTTGGTATTAGACTTAAATTTTATGGGTAATAGATTTTTTCCCCAAACATGATTGAAGTGGCTTGTTGGAGGGAGCATTAGCCTTGGATTTTCGGCTATATTGATCCTGACTCCACTAGCCCCATTTCAATGGGTATTAGCCTTGATCTTGTCATATCCAACCCCATTTTAGTTGGTATTAGACTTAAATTTTATGGGTAATAGACTTTTTCCACAAACATGATTGAACTGGCTTGTTGGAGGGGGCATGAGCTTTGGTTTTTTCGACATATTGATCCTGACTTGACTAGACCCATTTCAATGTGTATTAGCCTTAGATTTCTGACCTTGTTGGTCTTGTCATATCCAGCCCCATTTTAGTTGGTATTAGACTTAAATTTTATGGGTAATAAACTTTTCCCCCAAACATGATTGTAGTGGCTTGTTGGAGGGAGCATTAGCCTTGGATTTTTGACCATATTGATCCTGGCTCGACTAGCCCCATTTCAATGGGTATTAGCCATGGAATTGTCATATCCAACCCCATTTTAGTTGGTATTAGACTTAAATTTTATGGGTAATAGACTTTTCCCCCAAACATGATTGAAGTGGCTTGTTGGAGGGAGCATTAGCCTTGGATTTTTCGACCATATTGATCCTGAATCGACTAGCCCCATTTCAATGGGTATTAGCCATGGAATTGTCATATCCAACCCCATTGTAGTTGGTATTAGACTTAAATTTTATAGGTAATAGACTTTTCCCCCAAACATGATTGAACTGGCTTGTTGGAGAAAGCATCAGCCTTGGATTTTCGGCCATATTGATCCTCGACTCGACTAGCCCCCATTTCAATGGGTATTAGCCAGTGAGTCTTGTCATATCCAACCCCATTTTAGTTGGTATTAGACTTAAATTTAATGGGTAATAGACTTTTCCCCCACACATAATTGAACTGGCTTGTTGGAGGTAGCATTTACTTTGGATTTTCAGTCATATTGATCCTGACTCCACTAGCCCCATTTCAATGGGTATTAGCCTTAGATTTCTGACCTTTTTGGTGTTGTCATATCCAACCCCATTTCAGGTGGTATTAGATTTAAAATTTATGGATAATAGACTTTTCCCCCAAACATGATTGAACTAGCTTGTTTGAGGGAGCTTTTACCTTTGATTTTCGGCCATATTGATCCTGTCTCGACTAGCTCCATTTCAATGGGTATTAGCCTTAGATTTCTGACCTTGTTGGTCTTGTGATATCCAACCCCATTTTAGTTGGTATTAGACTTAAATTTTATGGGTAATGGACTTTTACCCCAAACATGATTGAAGTGAATTGTTGGAGGGAGCATTTCCCTTGGATTTTCGGCCATATTGATCCTGACTCGACTAGCCCCATTTCATGGGTATTAGCTTCGGTCTTGTCATATCAAACCCCATTTAAGTTTGTATTAGACTTAAATTTTATAGGTAATAGACTTTTCCCCCAAACATGATTGAAGTGGCTTGTTGGAGGGATCATTAGCCTTGGATTTTCGGCCATATTGATCCTGATTCGACTAGCCCCATTTCAATGGGTATTAGCCTTTATCTTGTCATATCGAACCCCATTTAAGTTGGTATTAGACTTAAATTTTATGGGTAATAGAGTTTTTCCCCAAACATTATTGAATTAGCTTGTTGGAGGGGGCATTAGCCTTGGTTTTACGGACATATTGATCCTGACTGGACGAGCCCCATTTTAATGGGTATAAGCCTTAGATTTCTAACCTTGTTCATATTCAAGCCCTTTTTAGTTGGTATTAGACTTCAATTTTATGGATAATAGACTTTTCCCCCAAACATGATTGAACTTGGTTTTTGGATGGGGTGTTAGCCTTGGATTTTCGGACAAATTGATCCTGACTCGACGAGCCCCATTTTAATGGGTATAAGTCTTAGATTTGTAACCTTATTCATATCCAAGCCCTTTTTAGTTGGTATTAGACTTCAATTTTATGGGTAATAGACTTTTCCCCCAAACATGATTGAACTTGGTTTTTGGAGCGAGTGTTAGCATTGGATTTTCGGACAACTGGATCCTTACTCGACGAGCCACATTTAAATGACTATTAGCCTTAGAGTTGTAACCTTGTTCATATCCAAGCACTTTTTAGTTGGTATTAGACCTCAAATTTATGGGTAATAGACTTTTCCCCCTAACATGATTAAACTTGGTTTTTGGAGGGGGTGTTAGCCTTGGATTTTTGGACAATTTGATTCTGAATCGACGAGCCCCATTTAAATGAGTATTAGCCTTAGATTTGTAACCTTGTTCATATTCAAGCCCTTTTTAGTTGGTATTAGACTTCAAATATATGGGTAATAGACTTTTCCCCCAACATGATTGAACTTGGTTTTTGGAGGGGGTGTTAGCCTTGGATTTTCGGACAACTTTATCCTGACTCGAGGAGCCCCATTTAAATGAGTATTAGCCTTAGATTTCTAACCTTCTTCATATCCAAGCCCTTTTTAGTTGCTATTAGACTTCAAATTTATGGGTAATAGACTTTTTCCCCCAAGCATGATTGAACTTGGTTTTTGCAGGGGGTGTTAGCCTTGGATTTTTGGACAACTTGATCCTGAGTCGACTAGCCGCATTTAAATGAATATTAGCCTTAGATTTCTAACCTTGTTTGTCGTTCCATATCCAAGCCCTTTTTAGTTTGTATTAGACTTCAATTTTATGGGTAATAGACTTTACCCCCAAGCATGATTTAACTTGGTTTTTAGAGGGGGTGTTAGCCTTGGATTTTCGGACAAATTGATCCTGACTCGACGATTCCCATTTAATTGAGTATTAGCCTTCGATTTCTAACCTTGTTCATATTCAAGCCCTCTTTAGGTGGTATTAGACTTCAAATTTATGGGTAATAGACTTTTCCCCCAAACATGATTGAACTTGGTTTTTGGAGGGGGTGTTAGCCTTGGTTTTTCGGACAAATTGACCCTGACTTGACGAGCCTCATTTTAATGGGTATAAGCCTTAGATTTGTAACCTTGTTCATATCCAAGCCCTTTTTAGTTGGTATTAGATTTCAATTTTATGGGTAATAGACTTTTCCCCCAAACATGATTGAACTTGGTTTTTGGAGGGAGTGTTAGCCGTGGATTTTTGGACAACTTGATCCCGACTCGACTGAGTCCCCATTTAAATGTGTATTAGCCTTATATTTCTAACCTTGTTCATATCCAAGCCCTTTTTAGTTGGTATTAGACTTCAATTTTATGGGTAATAGACTTTTTCCCCCAAGCATGATTGAACTTGGTTTTTGGAGGGGTGTTAGCCTTGGATTTTCGGACAAACTTGATCCCTGAGTCGACTAGCCCCATTTAAATGAGTATTAGCCTTTGATTTCTAACCTTATTTGTCGTTCCATATCCAAGCCCTTTTTAGTTTGTATTACACTTCAACTTTTTGGGTAATAGACGTTTCCCCCAAACATGATTGAACTTGGTTTTTAGAGGGGGTGTTAGCCTTGGATATTTCTGGACAAATTGATCCCCGACTCGACGAGTCCCCATTTAAATGAGTATTAGCCTTCGATTTCTAACCTTGTTCATATCCAAGCCCTCTTTAGGTGGTATTAGACTTCAAATTTATGGGTAATAGACTTTTCCCCCAAACATGATTGAACTTGGTTTTTTGGAGGGGGTGTTAGCCTTGGATTTTTCTGGACAAATTGATCCCGACTCGACGAGCCCTCATTTTAAATGGGTATTAGGCTTAGATTTGTAACCTTGTTCATATCCAAGCCCTTTTTAGTTGGTATTAGACTTCAATTTTATGGGTAATAGACTTTTCCCCCAAACATGAATGAACTTGGTTTTTTGGAGGGGGTGTTAGCCTTTGATTTTGGACAATTTGATCCCGACTCGACGAGCCCCATTTAAATGTGTATTAGCCTTATATTTCTAACCTTGATTCATATCCGAGCCCTTTTTAGTTGGTATTAGACTTCAATTTTATAGGGTTATAGACTTTTCCCCCTAAACATTATTGAACTTGGTTTTTTTAGAGGGGGTGTTAGCCTTGGATTTTCGGACAAATTGATCCTGACTCGACTAGCCCCATTTAAATTAGTATTAGCCTTAGATTTCTAATCTTGTTTGTCATTTCATATCCAAGCCCTTTTTAGTTTGTATTAGATTTCAGTTTTATGGGTAATAGACTTTTCCCCCAAGCATGATTGAACTTGGTTTTTAGAGGGGGTGTTAGCCTTGGATTTTCTGGGACAAATTGATCCCCGACTCGACGATTCCCCATTTAATTGAGTATTAGCCTTAGATTTCTAACCTTGTTCATATTCAAGCCCTTTTTAGTTGGTATTAGACTTCAAATTTATGGGTAATAGACTTTTCCACCAGTCATGGTTGAACTTGGTTTTTGGAGGGGGTGTTAGACTTGGATTTTCGGACAACTTTATCCTGACTCGAGGAGCCCCAATTAAATGAGTATTAGCCTTAGATTTCTAACCTTGTTCATACCCAAGCCCTTTTTAGTTGCTATTAGACTTCAAATTTATGGGTAATAGACTTTTTCCCCCAAGCATGATTGAACTTGGTTTTTGGAGGGGGTGTTAGCCTTGGATTTTCGGACAACTTGATCCTGAGTCGATTAGCCCCATTTCAATGAGTATTAGCCTTAGATTTCTAACCTAGTTTGTCGTTCCATATCCAATCCCTTTTTAGTTTGTATTAGACTTCAATTTTATGGGTAATAGACTTTTCCCCCAAGCATGATTGAACTTGGTTTTTAGAGGGGGTGTTAGCCTTGGATTTTCAGACAAATTGATCCTGACTCGACGATTCCCATTTAATTGAGTATTAGCCTTAGATTTCTAACGTTGTTCATATTCAAGCCCTCTTTAGTTGGTATTAGACTTCAAATTTATGGCTAATAGACTTTTCTCCCAAACAAGATTGAACTTGGTTTTTGGAGGGGGTTTTAGCCTTGGTTTTTCGGACAAATTGATCCTCACTCGACGAGCCCCATTTTAATAGGTATAAGTCTTAGATTTGTAACCTTGTTCATATCCAATCCCTTTTTAGTTGGTATTAGACTTCAATTTTATGGGTAATAGACTTTTCCCCCAAACATGATTGAACTTGGTTTTTGGAGGGAGTATTAGCTTTGGATTTTTGGACAACTTGATCCTGAGTCGACGAACCCCATTTAAATATGTATTAGCCTTATATTTCTAACCTTGTTCATATCCAAGCCCTTTGTAGTTGGTTTTAGACTTCAATTTTATGGGTAATAGACTTTTCCCCCAAACATGATTGAACTTGGTTTTTGGAGGGGGTGTTAGCCTTTGATTTTCGGACAAATCGATCCTGACTTGATGAGCCCCATTTAAATGAGTATTAGCCTTATATTTCTAACCTTGTTCATATCCAAACCCTTTTTAGTTGGTATTAGACTTCAATTTTATGGGTAATAGACTTTTTCCCCCAAGCATGATTGAACTTGGTTTTTGGAGGGGGTGTTAGCCTTGGATTTTCGGACAAATTGATCCTGAGTCGACTAGCCCCATTTAAATGAATATTAGCCTTAGATTTCTAACCTTGTTTGTCATTCCATATCCAAGCCCTTTTTAGTTTGTATTAGACTTCAATTTTATGGGTAATAGACTTTTCCCCCCAAAATGATTGAACTTGGTTTTTAGAGGGGGTGTTAGCCTTGGATTTTCGGACAAATTGATCCTGACTCGACGATTCCCATTTAATTGAGTATTAGCCTTCGATTTCTAACCTTGTTCATATTCAAGCCCTCTTTAGGTGGTATTAGACTTCAAATTTATGGGTAATAGACTTTTCCCCAAACATGATTGAACTTGGTTTTTGGAGGGGGTGTTAGCCTTGGATTTTTCTGGACAAATTGATCCTCGACTCGACGAGCCCCATTTTAAATGAGTATTAGGCTTAGATTTGTAACCTTGTTCATATCCAAGCCCTTTTTAGTTGGTATTAGACTTCAATTTTATGGGTAATAGACTTTTCCCCCAAACATGAATGAACTTGGTTTTTTGGAGGGGAGTGTTAGCCTTTGGATTTTTCGGACAAATTTGATCCCGACTCGACGAGCCCCATTTAAATGTGTATTAGCCTTATATTTCTAACCTTGATTCATATCCAAGCCCTTTTTAGTTGGTAATAGACTTCAATTTTATAAGTTATAGACTTTTCCCCAAACATGATTGAACTTTGGTTTTTTTAGAGGGGGTGTTAGCCTTGGATTTTCTGACAAATTGATCCCGACTCGACTAGCCCCATTTAAATTAGTATTAGCCTTAGATTTCTAATCTTGTTTGTCATTTCATATCCAAGCCCTTTTTAGTTTGTATTAGATTTCAGTTTTATGGGTAATAGACTTTTCCCCCAAGCATGATTGAACTTGGTTTTTAGAGGGGGTGTTAGCCTTGGATTTCCGGACAAATTGATCCTGACTCGACGATTCCCATTTAATTGAGTATTAGCCTTAGATTTCTAACCTTGTTCATATTCAAGCCCTTTTTAGTTGGTATTAGACTTCAAATTTATGGGTAATAGACTTTTCCACCAGTCATGGTTGAACTTGGTTTTTGGAGGGGGTGTTAGACTTGGATTTTCGGACAACTTTATCCTGACTCGAGGAGCCCCAATTAAATGAGTATTAGCCTTAGATTTCTAACCTTGTTCATATCCAAGCCCTTTTTAGTTGCTATTAGACTTCAAATTTATGGGTAATAGACTTTTTCCCCCAAGCATGATTGAACTTGGTTTTTGGAGGGGGTGTTAGCCTTGGATTTTCGTACAACTTGATCCTGAGTCGATTAGCCCCATTTCAATGAGTATTAGCCTTAGATTTCTAACCTTGTTTGTCATTCCATATCCAAGCCCTTTTTAGTTTGTATTAGACTTCAATTTTATGGGTAATAGACTTTTCCCCCCAAAATGATTGAACTTGGTTTTTAGAGGGGGTGTTAGCCTTGGATTTTCGGACAAATTGATCCTGACTCGACGATTCCCATTTAATTGAGTATTAGCCTTAGATTTCTAACGTTGTTCATATTCAAGCCCTCTTTAGTTGGTATTAGACTTCAAATTTATGGCTAATAGACTTTTCTCCCAAACAAGATTGAACTTGGTTTTTGGAGGGGGTTTTCGCCTTGGTTTTTCGGACAAATTGATCCTCACTCGACGAGCCCCATTTTAATAGGTATAAGTCTTAGATTTGTAACCTTGTTCATATCCAATCCCTTTTTAGTTGGTATTAGACTTCAATTTTATGGGTAATAGACTTTTCCCCCAAACATGATTGAACTTGGTTTTTGGAGGGAGTATTAGCTTTGGATTTTTGGACAAACTTGATCCCCGACGTCGATGAACCCCATTTAAATATGTATTAGCCTTATATTTCTAACCTTGTTCATATCCAAGCCCTTTGTAGTTGGTTTTAGACTTCAATTTTATGGGTAATAGACTTTTCCCCCAAACATGATTGAACTTGGTTTTTGGAGGGGGTGTTAGCCTTTGATTTTCGGACAAATCGATCCTGACTTGATGAGCCCCATTTAAATGAGTATTAGCCTTATATTTCTAACCTTGTTCATATCCAAGCCCTTTTTAGTTGGTATTAGACTTCAATTTTATGGGTAATAGACTTTTTCCCCCAAGCATGACTGAACTTGGTTTTTGGAGGGGGTGTTAGCCTTGGATTTTCGGACAAATTGATCCTGAGTCGACTAGCCCCATTTAAATGAATATTAGCCTTAGATTTCTAACCTTGTTTGTCATTCCATATCCAAGCCCTTTTTAGTTTGTATTAGACTTCAATTTTATGGGTAATAGACTTTTCCCCCCAAAATGATTGAACTTGGTTTTTGGAGGGGGTGTTAGCCTTGGATTTTCGGACAAATTGATCCTGACTCGACGATTCCCATTTAATTGAGTATTAGACTTAGATTTGTAACCTTGTTCATATTCAAGCCCTCTTTAGTTGGTATTAGACTTCAAATTTATGGGTAATAGACTTTTCCCCCAGGCATGATTGAACTTGGTTGTTGGAGGGGGTGTTAGCCTTGGATTTTCGGACAACTTTATCCTGACTCGAGGAGCCCCATTTAAATGAGTATTAGCCTTATATTTATAACCTTGTTCATATCCAAGCCCTTTTTAGTTGCTATTAGACTTCAAATTTATGGGTAATAGACTTTTTCCCCCAAGCATGATTGTACTTGGTTTTTGGAGGGTGTGTTAGCCTTTGATTTTGGGACAAATTGATCCTGACTTGATGAGCCCCATTTAAATGAGTATTAGCCTTATATTTCTAACCTTTTTCATATCCAAGCCCTTTTTAGTTGGTATTAGACTTCAATTTTATGGGTAATAGACTTTCCCCCCAAGCATGATTGAACTTGGTTTTTGGAGAGGGTGTTAGCCTTGGATTTTCTGACAAATTGATCCTGACTCGACGAGCCCAATTTAAATGAGTATCAGCTTAGATTTCTAACCTTGTTCATATCCAATCCCTCTTTAGTTGGTATTATACTTTAAATTTATGGGTAATACACTTTTCCCCCAAACATGATTGAACTTGGTTTTTGGAGGGGGTGTTAGCCTTGGATTTTCGGACAACTTGATCCTGAGTCGACTAGCCCCTTTTAAATGAGTATTAGCCTTAGATTTCTAACCTTGTTTGTCGTTCCATATCCAAGCCCTTTTTAGTTTGTATTAGACTTCAATTTTATGGGTAATAGACATTTCCCCCAAGCAAGATTGAACTTGGTTTTTAGAGGGGGTGTTAGCCTTGGATTTTCGGACAAATTGATCCTGACTCGACGAGCCCCATTTAAATGAGTATTAGCCTTAGATTTCTAACCTTGTTCATATCCAAGCCCATTTTATTTGGTATTAGACTTCAAATTTATGGTAATAGTCTTTTCCCCCAAACATGATTGAACTTGGTTTTTGGAGGGGGTGTTACCGTTGGATTTTCGGACAACTTGATCCCGACTCAACGAGCCCCCATTTTAAATGAGTATTAGACTTAGATTTCTAACCTTGTTTGTCATTTCATATCCAAGCCCATTTTAGTTTGTATTAGACTTCAATTTAATGGGTAATAGACTTTTCCCCCAAACATGATTGAACTTGGTTTTTGGAGGGGGTGTTAGCCTTTGATTTTCGGACAAATTGATCCTGACTTGACGAGCCCCATTTAAATGATTATTAGCCTTATATTTCTAACTTTTTTCATATCCAAGCCCTTTTTAGTTGGTATTAGACTTCAATTTTACGGGTAATAGACTTTTCCCCCAAACATGAGTTGGATTTTCGGAGGGGGTGCTAACTTTGATTTCTGACAAATTTGATCCCGACTACGAGCTCCCATTTAAATGAGTATTATTATTAGATTTATAACCTTGTTCATATCCAAGCCTTTTTTAGTTGGTATTAGACTTCAATTTTATGGGTAATAGACTTTTCCCCCAAACATGATTGAACTTGGTTTTTGGAGGGAGTGTTAGCCTTGGATTTTTGTACAACTTGATCCTGACTCGACGGGCCCCATTTAAATGTGTATTAGCCTTATATTTCTAACCTTGTTCATATCAGAGCCCTTTTTAGTTGGTATTAGACTTCAATTTTATGGGTAATAGACTTTTCCTGCAAACATGATTAAACTTGGTTTTTGAAGGGGGTGTTAGCCTTGGATTTTCGGACAACTTGATCTTGAGTCGACTAGCCCTATTTAAATGAGTATTAGCCTTAGATTTCTAACCTTGTTTGTCGTTCCATATCCAATCCCTTTTTAGTTTGTATTAGATTTCAATTTTATGGGTAATAGACTTTTCCCCCAAGCATGATTGAACTTGGTTTTTAGAGGGGGAGTTAGCCTTGGATTTTCGGACAAATTGATCCTGACTCAACGATTCCCATTTAATTGAGTATTAGCCTTAGATTTCTAACCTTGTTCATATGCAAGCCCTCTTTAGTTGGTATTAGACTTCAAATTTATGGGTAATAGACTTATCCCCCAAACATGAGTGAACTTGGTTTTTGGAGTGGGTTTTAGTCTTGGTTTTTCGGACAAATTGATCCTAACCCGACGAGCCTCATTTTAATGGGTATAAGCCCTAAATTTGTAACCTTGTTCATATCCAAGCCCTTTTAGTTGGTATTAGACTTCAATTTTATGGGTAATAGACTTTTCCCCCAAACATGATTGAACTTGGTTTTTGGAGGGAGTGTTAGCCTTGGATTTTTGGACAACTTGATCCTGACTCGACGGGCCCCATTTAAATGTGTATTAGCCTTATATTTCTAACCTAGTTCATATCAGAGCCCTTTTTAGGTGGTATTAGACTTCAATTTTATGGATAATAGACTTTTCCCCAAAACATGATTGAACTTGGTTTTTGGAGGGGGTGTTAGCCTTGGTTTTTTGGACAAATTGATCCTGACTCGACGAGCCCTATTTAAACGAGTATTAGCCTTATATTTCTAACCTTGTTCATATACAAGAGCTTTTAGTTGGTATTTGACTTCAAATTTATGGGTAATACACTTTTCCCCTAAACATGGTTGAACTTGGTTTTTGGAGGGGGTGTTAGCCTTGGATTTTCGGACAAATTGATCCTGACTCGACGAGCCTCATTTAAATGAGTATTAGCCTTAGATTTCTAACCTTGTTCATATCCAAGCCCATTTTAGTTGGTATTAGACTTCAAATTTATGGTAATAGACTCTTCCCCCAAACATGATTGAACTTGGTTTTTGGAGGGGATGTTAGCCTTGGATTTTCGGACAACTTGATCCTGACTCAACGAGCCCCCTTTAAATGAGTATTAGCCTTATATTTCTAACCTTGTTCATATCCACCCCCTTTTTAGTTGGTATTAGATTTCAAATTTATGGGTAATAGATTTTTCCCCCAAATATGATTGAACTTTGTTTTTGGAGGTGGTGTTAGCCTTGGATTTTCGGACAAATTGATCCTGACTCGACGAGCCCTATTTAAACGAGTATTAGCCTTATATTTCTAACCTTGTTCATATCCAAGCCCTTTTTATTCGGTATTAGACTTCAAATTTATGGGTAATACACTTTTCCCCAAAACATGGTTGAACTTGGTTTTTGGAGGGGGTGTTAGCCTTGGATTTTCGGACAAATTGATCCTGACTCGACGAGCCCCATTGAAATGAGTATTAGCCTTAGATTTCTAACCTTGTTCATATCCAAGCCCTTTTTAGTTGGTATTAGACTTCAAATTTATGGGTAATAGATTTTTCCCCCAAATATGATTGAACTTTGTTTTTGGAGGTGGTGTTAGCCTTGGATTTTTGGACAAATTGATCCTGACTCGACGAGCCCCATTTAAATGAGTATTAGCCTTATATTTCTAACCTTGTTCATATCCAAGAGCTTTTAGTTGGTATTAGACTTCAAATTTATGGGTAATACACTTTTCCCCCTAAACATGGTTGAACTTGGTTTTTGGAGGGGGTGTTAGCCTTGGATTTTCTGGACAAATTGATCCCTGACTCGACGAGCCCCATTTAAATGAGTATTAGCCTTAGATTTCTAACCTTGTTCATATCCAAGACCTTTTTAGTTGGTATTAGACTTTCAAATTTATGGGTAATACACTTTTCCCCCAAAACATGATTGAACTTTGGTTTTTGGAGGGGGTGTTAGCCTTGGATTTTCTGACAAATTGATCCCGACTCGACGAGCCCCCATTTAAATGAGTATTAGCCTTATATTTCTAACCTTGTTCATATCCAAGACCTTTTAGTTGGTATTAGACTTCAAATTTATGGGTAATACACTTTTTCCCCCCAAACATGGTTGAACTTGGTTTTTGGAGGGGGTGTTAGCCTTGGATTTTCTGACAAATTGATCCCCGACTCCACGAGCCCCATTTAAATGAGTATTAGCCTTATAATTATAACCTTGTTCATATCCAAGAGCCTTTAGTTGGTATTAGACTTCAAATTTATGGGTAATACACTTTTCCCCCCAAACATGGTTGAACTTGGTTTTTGGAGGGGGTATTAGGCTTGGATTTTCGGACAAATTGATCCTGACTCGACGAGCCCCATTTAAATGAGTATTAGCCTTATATTTCTAACCTTGTTCATATCCAAGAGCTTTTAGCTGGTATTAGACTTCAAATTTATGGGTAATACACTTTTTCCCCCAAACATGGTTGAACTTGGTTTTTTGAGGGGAGTGTTAGCCTTGGATTTTCTGGACAAATTGATCCTCGACTCGACGAGCCCCATTTAAATGAGTATTAGCCTTATATTTCTAACCTTGTTCATATCCAAGCCCTTTTTAGTTGGTATTAGACTTCAAATTTATGGGTAATAGACTTTTTCCCCCAAACATGATTGAACTTTGGTTTTTGGAGGGTGGGTGTTAGCCTTGGATTTTCTGGACAAATTGATCCTCGACTCGACGAGCCCCATTTAAATGAGTATTAGCCTTATATTTCTAACCTTGTTCATATCCAAGACCTTTTAGTTGGTATTAGACTTCAAATTTATGGGTAATACAATTTTCCTCCCAAACATGGTTGAACTTGGTTTTTTGGAGGGGGTGTTAGCCTTGGATTTTCGGACAAATTGATCCTCGACTCGACGAGCCCCCATTTAAATGAGTATTAGCCTTATATTTCTAACCTTGTTCATATCCAAGCCCTTTTAGTTGGTATTAGACTTCAAATTTATGGGTAATAGACTTTTTCCCCCAAACATGATTGAACTTGGTTTTTGGAGGGGGTGTTAGCCTTGGATTTTCTGGACAAATTGATCCCTGACTCGACGAGCCCCATTTAAATGAGTATTAGCCTTATATTTCTAACCTTGTTCATATCCAAGACCCTTTTAGTTGGTATTAGACTTCAAATTTATGGGTAATACACTTTTCCCCCAAACATGGTTGAACTTGGTTTTTGGAGGGGGTGTTAGCCTTGGATTTTCTGGACAAATTGATCCCTGACTCGACGAGCCCCATTTAAATGAGTATTAGCCTTATATTTCTAACCTTGTTCATATCCAAGACCTTTTTAGTTTGGTATTAGACTTCAAATTTATGGGTAATACACTTTTCCCCCAAAACATGTTTGAACTTGGTTTTTGGAGGGGGGTGTTAGCCTTGGATTTTCTGGACAAATTGATCCTCGACTCGACGAGCCCCATTTAAATGAGTATTAGCCTTATATTTCTAACCTTGTTCATATCCAATCCCTTTTAGTTGGTATTAGACTTCAAATTTATGGGTAATAGACTTTTTCCCCCCAAATATGATTGAACGTTGGTTTTTTGGAGGTGGGTGTTAGCCTTGGATTTTCTGACAAATTGATCCCGACTTGACGAGCCCCATTTAAAATGAGTATTAGCCTTATATTTCTAACCTTGTTCATATCCAAAGACCCTTTTAGTTGGTATTAGACTTCAAATTTATGGGTAATACACTTTTCCCCCAAACATGGTTGAACTTGGTTTTTGGAGGGGGGTGTTAGCCTTGGATTTTCTGGGACAAATTGATCCCGACTCGACGAGCCCCATTTAAATGAGTATTAGCCTTATATTTCTAACCTTGTTCATATCCAAGACCTTTTAGTTGGTATTAGACTTCAAATTTATGGGTAATACAATTTTCCCTCCCAAACATGGTTGAACTTGGTTTTTGGAGGGGGTGTTAGCCTTGGATTTTCTGGACAAATTGATCCCGACTCGACGAGCCCCATTTAAATGAGTATTAGCCTTATATTTCTAACCTTGTTCATATCCAAGACCTTTTAGTTGGTATTAGACTTCAAATTTATGGGTAATACACTTTTCCCCCTAAACATGGTTGAACTTGGTTTTTTGGAGGGGGTGTTAGCCTTGGATTTTCTGACAAATTGATCCCCGACTCGACGAGCCCCCATTTAAATGAGTATTAGCCTTATATTTCTAACCTTGTTCATATCCAAGACCCTTTTTAGTTGGTATTAGACTTCAAATTTATGGGTAATACACTTTTCCCCCAAAACATGATTGAACTTTGGTTTTTGGAGGGGGTGTTAGCCTTGGATTTTCTGGACAAATTGATCCCGACTCGACGAGCCCCATTTAAATGAGTATTAGCCTTATATTTCTAACCTTGTTCATATCCAATACCTTTTAGTTGGTATTAGACTTCAAATTTATGGGTAATACACTTTTCCCCCCAAACATGATTGAACTTGGTTTTTTGGAGGGGGTGTTAGCCTTGGATTTTCTGACAAATTGATCCCGACTCGACGAGCCCCATTTAAATGAGTATTAGCCTTAGATTTCTAACCTTGTTCATATCCAAGCCCTTTTTAGTTGGTATTAGACTTCAAATTTATGGGTAATACACTTTTCCCTCCCCAAACATGGTTGAACTTGGTTTTTGGAGGGGAGTGTTAGCCTTGGATTTTCGTGACAAATTGATCCCGACTCGACGAGCCCCATTTAAATGAGTATTAGCCTTAGTATTTCTAACCTTGTTCATATCCAAGCCCTTTTAGTTGGTATTAGACTTCAAATTTATGGGTAATACGACTTTTCCCCCCAAACATGATTGAACTTTGGTTTTTGGAGGGGGTGTTAGCCTTGGATTTTCTGGACAAATTGATCCCGACTCGACGAGCCCCATTTAAATGAGTATTAGCCTTATATTTCTAACCTTGTTCATATCCAAGACCTTTTTAGTTGGGTATTAGACTTCAAATTTATGGGTAATACACTTTTCCCCCCAAACATGATTGAACTTTGTTTTTTGGAGGGGGTGTTAGCCTTGGATTTTCTGGACAAATTGATCCCGACTCGACGAGCCCCCATTTAAATGAGTATTAGCCTTAGATTTCTAACCTTGTTCATATCCAAGCCCTTTTTAGTTGGTATTAGACTTCAAATTTATGGGTAATACACTTTTTCCCCCAAACATGGTTGAACTTGGTTTTTGGAGGGGAGTGTTAGCCTTGGATTTTCTGACAAATTGATCCCGACTCGACGAGCCCCATTTAAATGAGTATTAGCCTTATATTTCTAACCTTGTTCATATCCAAGACCTTTTAGTTGGTATTAGACTTCAAATTTATGGGTAATACACTTTTCCCCCAAACATGGTTGAACTTGGTTTTTTGGAGGGGGTGTTAGCCTTGGATTTTCTGGACAAATTGATCCCCGACTCGACGAGCCCCATTTAAATGAGTATTAGCCTTATATTTCTAACCTTGTTCATATCCAAGACCTTTTAGTTGGTATTAGACTTCAAATTTATGGGTAATACACTTTTCCCCCAAACATGGTTGAACTTGGTTTTTTGGAGGGGGTGTTAGCCTTGGATTTTCTGGACAAATTGATCCCGACTCGACGAGCCCCATTTAAATGAGTATTAGCCTTAGATTTCTAACCTTGTTCATATCCAAAGACCTTTTAGTTGGTATTAGACTTCAAATTTATGGGTAATACACTTTTCCCCCCAAACATGGTTGAACTTGGTTTTTGGAGGGGGTGTTAGCCTTGGATTTTCTGGACAAATTGATCCCGACTCGACGAGCCCCATTTAAATGAGTATTAGCCTTATATTTCTAACCTTGTTCATATCCAAGCCCTTTTAGTTGGTATTAGACTTCAAATTTATGGGTAATACACTTTTTCCCTCCCAAACATGGTTGAACTTGGTTTTTGGAGGGGGTGTTAGCCTTGGATTTTCTGACAAATTGATCCTCGACTCGACGAGCCCCATTTAAATGAGTATTAGCCTTATATTTCTAACCTTGTTCATATCCAAGACCTTTTAGTTGGTATTAGACTTCAAATTTATGGGTAATACACTTTTCCCCCAAACATGGTTGAACTTGGTTTTTGGAGGGGGGTGTTAGCCTTGGATTTTCTGGACAAATTGATCCCGACTCGATGAGCCCCATTTAAATGAGTATTAGCCTTATATTTCTAACCTTGTTCATATCCAAGACCCTTTTAGTTGGTATTAGACTTCAAATTTATGGGTAATACACTTTTTCCCCCCAAACATGATTGAACTTGGTTTTTTGGAGGGTGGGTGTTAGCCTTGGATTTTCTGGACAAATTGATCCCGACTCGACGAGCCCCATTTAAATGAGTATTAGCCTTATATTTCTAACCTTGTTCATATCCAAGACCTTTTAGTTGGTATTAGACTTCAAATTTATGGGTAATACACTTTTCCCCCTAAACATGGTTGAACTTGGTTTTTTGGAGGGGGTGTTAGCCTTGGATTTTCTGACAAATTGATCCCTCGACTCGACGAGCCCCATTTAAATGAGTATTAGCCTTATATTTCTAACCTTGTTCATATCCAAGACCCTTTTAGTTGGTATTAGACTTCAAATTTATGGGTAATACAATTTTCCCCCAAACATGGTTGAACTTGGTTTTTGGAGGGGAGTGTTAGCCTTGGATTTTCTGACAAATTGATCCTCGACTCGACGAGCCCCATTTAAATGAGTATTAGCCTTATATTTCTAACCTTGTTCATATCCAAGACCTTTTAGTTGGTATTAGACTTCAAATTTATGGGTAATACACTTTTCCCCCTAAACATGGTTGAACTTGGTTTTTTGAGGGGGGTGTTAGCCTTGGATTTTCTGGACAAATTGATCCCGACTCGACGAGCCCCATTTAAATGAGTATTAGCCTTATATTTCTAACCTTGTTCATATCCAAGCCCTTTTTAGTTGGTATTAGACTTCAAATTTATGGGTAATACACTTTTTCCCCCCAAACATGATTGAACTTTGGTTTTTGGAGGGGGTGTTAGCCTTGGATTTTCTGGACAAATTGATCCCTGACTCGACGAGCCCCATTTAAATGAGTATTAGCCTTATATTTCTAACCTTGTTCATATCCAAGACCTTTTAGTTGGTATTAGACTTCAAATTTATGGGTAATACACTTTTCCCCCTAAACATGGTTGAACTTGGTTTTTGGAGGGGGTGTTAGCCTTGGATTTTCTGGACAAATTGATCCCGACTCGACGAGCCCCATTTAAATGAGTATTAGCCTTATATTTCTAACCTTTTTCATATCCAAGACCTTTTAGTTGGTATTAGACTTCAAATTTATGGGTAATACACTTTTCCCCCAAACATGGTTGAACTTGGTTTTTGGAGGGGGTGTTAGCCTTTGGATTTTCTGACAAATTGATCCCGACTCGACGAGCCCCATTTAAATGAGTATTAGCCTTATATTTCTAACCTTGTTCATATCCAAGACATTTTAGTTGGTATTAGACTTCAAATTTATGGGTAATACACTTTTCCTCCAAACATGGTTGAACTTGGTTTTTTGGAGGGGAGTGTTAGCCTTGGATTTTCGGACAAATTGATCCTCGACTCGATGAGCCCCCATTTAAATGAGTATTAGCCTTATATTTCTAACCTTGTTCATATCCAAGCCCTTTTAGTTGGTATTAGACTTCAAATTTATGGGTAATAGACTTTTTCCCCCAAACATGATTGAACTTGGTTTTTTGGAGGTGGTGTTAGCCTTGGATTTTCTGGACAAATTGATCCCGACTCGACGAGCCCCATTTAAATGAGTATTAGCCTTATATTTCTAACCTTTTTCATATCCAAGACCTTTTAGTTTGTATTAGACTTCAAATTTATGGGTAATACACTTTTCCCCCAAACATGGTTGAACTTGGTTTTTGAAGGGGGTGTTAGCCTTGGATTTTCGGACAAATTGATCCTGACTCGACGAGCCCCATTTAAATGAGTATTAGCCTTATATTTCTAACCTTGTTCATATCCAAGCCCTTTTTAGTTGGTATTAGACTTCAAATTTATGGGTAATACAATTTTCCTCCAAACAAGGTTGAACTTGGTTTTTGGAGGGAGTGTTAGCCTTGGATTTTCGGACAAATTGATCCTCACTCGACGAGCCCCATTTAAATGAGTATTAGCCTTATATTTCTAACCTTGTTCATATCCAAGACCTTTTAGTTTGTATTAGACTTCAAATTTATGGGTAATACACTTTTCCCCTAAACATGGTTGAACTTGGTTTTTGGAGGGGGTGTTAGCCTTGGATTTTCTGGACAAATTGATCCTGACTCGACGAGCCCCATTTAAATGAGTATTAGCCTTATATTTCTAACCTTGTTCATATCCAAGCCCTTTTAGTTGGTATTCGACTTCAAATTTATGGGTAATAGACTTTTTCCCCCCAAACATGATTGAACTTTGGTTTTTTGGAGGGTGGGTGTTAGCCTTGGATTTTCTGGACAAATTGATCCCGACTCGACGAGCCCCATTTAAATGAGTATTAGCCTTATATTTCTAACCTTGTTCATATACAAGAGCTTTTAGTTTGGTATTTAGACTTCAAATTTATGGGTAATACACTTTTTCCCCCTAAACATGGTTGAACTTGGTTTTTGGAGGGGGTGTTAGCCTTGGATTTTCAGACAAATTGATCCTGACTCGACGAGCCCCATTTAAATGAGTATTAGCCTTATATTTCTAACCTTTTTCATATCCAAGACCTTTTAGTTTGTATTAGACTTCAAATTTATGGGTAATACACTTTTCCCCCAAACATGGTTGAACTTGGTTTTTGGAGGGGGTGTTAGCCTTGGATTTTTCGGACAAATTGATCCTGACTCGACGAGCCCCATTTAAATGAGTATTAGCCTTATATTTCTAACCTTGTTCATATCCAAGACATTTTAGTTGGTATTACACTACAAATTTATGGGTAATACAATTTTCCTCCAAACAAGGTTGAACTTGGTTTTTGGAGGGAGTGTTAGCTTGGATTTTCGGACAAATTGATCCTCACTCGACGAGCCCCATTTAAATGAGTATTAGCCTTATATTTCTAACCTTGTTCATATACAAGAGCTTTTAGTTTGTATTTGACTTCAAATTTATGGGTAATACACTTTTCCCCTAAACATGGTTGAACTTGGTTTTTGGAGGGGGTGTTAGCATTGGATTTTCGGACAAATTGATACTGACTCGACGAGCCCCATTTAAATGAGTATTACCCTTATATTTCTAACCTTTTTTGTATCCAAGACCTTTTAGTTTTTATTAGACTTCAAATTTATGGGTAATACACTATTCCCCTAAACATGTTTGAACTTGGTTTTTGGAGGGGGTGTTAGCCTTGGATTTTCGGACAAATTGATCCTCACTCGACGAGCCCCATTTAAATGAGTATTAGCCTTATATTTCTAACCTTGTTCATATTCAAGCCCTTTTTAGTTGGTATTAGACTTTAAATTTATGGGTAATACACTTTTCCCCAAAACATGATTGAACTTTGTTTTTTGAGGGGATGTTAGCCTTGGATTTTCGGACAAATTGATCCTGACTCGACGAGCCCCATTTAAATGAGTATTAGCCTTATATTTCTAACCTTGTTCATATCCAATACCTTTTAGTTGGTATTAGACTTCAAATTTATGGGTAATACACTTTTCTCCCAAACAGGATTGAACTTTGTTTTTGGAGGGGGTGTTAGCCTTGGATTTTCGGACAAATTGATCCTGACTCGACGAGCCCCATTTAAATGAGTACTAGACTTATATTTCTAACCTTTTTCATATAAAAGAGCTTTTAGTTGGTATTAGACTTCAAATTTATGGGTAATACTCTTTTCCCCCAAACATGGTTGAACTTGGTTTTTGGAGGGGGTGTTAGCCTTGGATTTTCGGAAAAATTGATCCTGACTCGACGAGCCCCATTTAAATGAGTATTAGCCTTATATTTCTAACCTTGTTCATATCCAAGCCCGTTTTAGTTGGTATTAGACTTCAAATTTATGGGTAATACAATTTTCCTCCAAACAAGGTTGAACTTGGTTTTTGGAGGGAGTGTTAGCCTTGGATTTTCGGACAAATTGATCCTCACTCGACGAGCCCCATTTAAATGAGTATTAGCCTTATATTTCTAACCTTGTTCATATCCAAGCCCTTTTTAGTTGGTATTAGATTTCAAATTTATGGGTAATAGATTTTTCCCCCAAATATGATTGAACTTTGTTTTTAGAGGTTGTGTTAGCCTTGGATTTTCGGACAAATTGATCCTGACTCGACGAGCCCCATTTAAACGAGTATTAGCCTTATATTTCTAACCTTGTTCATATACAAGAGCTTTTAGTTGGTATTTGACTTCAAATTTATGGGTAATACACTTTTCCCCTAACCATGGTTGAACTTGGTTTTTGGAGGGGGTGTTAGCCTTGGATTTTCGGATAAATTGATACTGACTCAACGAGCCCCATTTAAATGAGTATTAGCCTTATATTTCTAACCTTTTTCCTATCCAAGACCTTTTAGTTTTTAATAGACTTCAAATTTATGGGTAATACACTATTCCCCCAAACATGGTTGAACTTGGTTTTGGAGGGGGTGTTAGCCTTCGATTTTCGGACAAATTGATCCTGACTCGACGAGCCCCATTTAAATGAGTATTAGCCTTATATTTATAACCTTGTTCATATCCAAGACTTTTTAGTTGGTATTACACTACAAATTTATGGGTAATACAATTTTCCTCCAAACAAGGTTGAACTTGGTTTATGGAGGGAGTGTTAGCCTTGGATTTTCGGACAAATTGATCCTCACTCGACGAGCCCCATTTAAATGAGTATTAGCCTTATATTTCTAACCTTGTTCATATCCAAGCCCTTTTTAGTTGGTATTATAATTCAAATTTATGGGTAATAGATTTTTCCCCCAAATATGATTGAACTTTGTTTTTGGAGGTGGTGTTAGCCTTGGATTTTCGGACAAATTGATACTGACTCGATGAGCCCCATTTAAATGAGTATTAGCCTTATATTTCTAACCTTTTTCCTATCCAAGACCTTTTAGTTTTTAATAGATTTCAAATTTATGGGTAATACACTATTCCCCCAAACATGGTTGAACTTGGTTTTGGAGGGGGTGTTAGCCTTCAATTTTCGGACAAATTGATCCTGACTCGACGAGCCCCATTTAAATGAGTATTAGCCTTATATTTCTAACCTTGTTCATATCCAAGACCTTTTAGTTGGTATTACACTACAAATTTATGGGTAATACAATTTTCCTCCAAACAAGGTTGAACTTGGTTTTTGGAGGGAGTGTTAGCCTTGGATTTTCGGACAAATTGATCCTCACTCGACGAGCCCCATTTAAATGAGTATTAGGCTTATATTTCTAACCTTGTTCATATCCAAGCCCTTTTTAGTTGGTATTAGATTTCAAATTTATGGGTAATAGATTTTTCCCCCAAATATGATTGAACTTTGTTTTTGGAGGTGGTGTTAGCCTTGGATTTTCGGACAAATTGATCCTGACTCGACGAGCCCCATTTAAACGAGTATTAGCCTTATATTTCTAACCTTGTTCATATACAGGAGCTTTTAGTTGGTATTTGACTTCAATTTTATGGGTAATACACTTTTCCCCAAAACATGGTTGAAGTTGGTTTTTGGAGGGGGTGTTAGCCTTGGATTTTCGGACAAATTGATCCTGACTCGACGAGCCCCATTTAAACGAGTATTAGTCTTATATTTCTAACCTTGTACATATGCAAGAGCTTTTAGTTGGTATTTGACTTCAAATTTATGGGTAATACACTTTTTCCCTAAACATGGTTGAACTTGGTTTTTGGAGGGGGTGTTAGCCTTGGATTTTCGGACAAATTGATACTGACTCGACGAGCCCCATTTAAATGAGTATTAGCCTTATATTTCTAACCTTTTTTGTATCCAAGACCTTTTAGTTTTTATTAGACTTCAAATTTATGGGTAATACACTATTCCCCTAAACATGGTTGAACTTGGTTTTTGGAGGGGGTGTTAGCCTTGGATTTTTGGACAAATTGATACTGATTCGATGAGCCCCATTTAAATGAGTATTAGCCTTATATTTCTAACCTTGTTCATATACAAGCCCTTTTTAGTTGGTATTAGACTTCAAATTTATGGGTAATACACTTTTCCCCAAAACATGGTTGAAGTTGGTTTTTGGAGGGGGTGTTAGCCTTGGATTTTCGGACAAATTGATCCTAACTCGACGAGCCCCATTTAAACGAGTATTAGTCTTATATTTCTAACCTTGTACATATGCAAGAGCTGTTAGTTGGTATTTGACTTCAAATTTATGGGTAATACACTTTTTCCCTAAACATGGTTGAACTTGGTTTTTGGAGGGGGTGTTAGCCTTGGATTTTCGGACAAATTGATACTGACTCGACGAGCCCCATTTAAATGAGTATTGGCCTTATATTTCTAACCTTTTTCGTATCCAAGACCTTTTAGTTTTTATTAGACTTCAAATTTATGGGTAATACACTATTCCCCTAAACATGGTTGAACTTGGTTTTTGGAGGGGGTGTTAGCCTTGGATTTTTGGACAAATTGATACTGATTCGATGAGCCCCATTTAAATGAGTATTAGCCTTATATTTCTAACCTTGTTCATATCCAAGCCCTTTTTAGTTGGTATTAGACTTCAAATTTATGGGTAATAGATTTTTCCCCCAAATATGATTGAACTTTGT
This sequence comes from Salix koriyanagi, assembly GCA_029228605.1. Taxonomy (NCBI): domain Eukaryota; kingdom Viridiplantae; phylum Streptophyta; class Magnoliopsida; order Malpighiales; family Salicaceae; genus Salix; species Salix koriyanagi. The sequence goes on from CM055341.1 coordinate 13,891,105, forward strand.
TTTTGGAGGGGGTGTTAGCCTTGGATTTTCGGACAAATTGATACTGAGTCGATGAGCCCCATTTAAATGAGTATTAGCCTTATATTTCTAACCTTTTTCCTATCCAAGACCTTTTAGTTTTTAATAGACTTCAAATTTATGGGTAATACACTATTCCCCCAAACATGGTTGAACTTGGTTTTGGAGGGGGTGTTAGCCTTGGATTTTCGGACAAATTGATACTGACTCGACGAGCCCCATTTAAATGAGTATTAGCCTTATATTTCTAACCTTTTTCCTATCCAAGACCTTTTAGTTTTTATTAGACTTCAAATTTATGGGTAATACACTATTCCCCCAAACATGGTTGAACTTGGTTTTGGAGGGGGTGTTAGCCTTCGATTTTCGGACAAATTGATCCTGACTCGACGAGCCCCATTTAAATGAGTATTAGCCTTATATTTCTAAACTTGTTCATATCCAAGACCTTTTAGTTGGTATTACACTACAAATTTATGGTTAATACAATTTTCCCCCAAACATGGTTGAACTTGGTTTTTGGAGGCGGTGTTAGGCTTGGATTTTCAGACAAATTGATCCTGACTCGACGAGCCCCATTTAAATGAGTATTAGCCTTATATATCTAACCTTGTTCATATCCAAGACCTTTTAGTTGGTATTAGACTTTAAATTTATGGTTAATACAATTTTCCCCCAAACATGGTTGAACTTGGTTTTGGAGGGGGTGTTAGCCTTGGATTTTCAGACAAATTGATACTCACTCGACGAGCCCCATTTAAATGAGTATTACCCTTATATTTCTAACCTTTTTCGTATCCAAGACCTTTTAGTTTTTATTAGACTTCAAATTTATGGGTAATACACTATTCCCCAAAACATGGTTGAACTTGGTTTTGGAGGGGGTGTTAGCCTTGGATTTTCGGACAAATTGATCCTGACTCGACGAGCCCCATTTAAATGAGTATTAGCCTTATATTTCTAACCTTGTTCATATCCAAGACCTTTTAGTTGGTATTACACTTCAAATTTATGGCTAATACAATTTTCCCCCAAACATGGTTGAACTTGGTTTTTGGAGGCGGTGTTACCCTTGGATTTTCGAACAAATTGATCCTGACTCGACGAGCACCATTTAAATGAGTATTAGCCTTATATTTCTAACCTTGTTCATATCCAAGACCTTTTAGTTGGTATTAGACTTCAAATTTATGGGTAATACACTTTTCCCCCATAACATGATTGAACTTTGTTTTTGGAGGGGGTGTTAGCATTGGATTTTTGGACAAATTGATCCTGACTCGACGAGCCACATTTAAATGAGTATTAGACTTATATTTCTAACCTTGTTCATTTACAAAAGCTTTTAGTTGGTATTAGACTTCAAATTTATGGGTAATACACTTTTCCCCCAAACATGATTGAACTTGGTTTTTGGAGGGGGTGTTAGCCTTGGATTTTCAGACAAATTGATCCTGACTCGACGAGCCCCATTTAAATGATTATTAGCCTTAGATTTCTAACCTTGTTCATATACAATACCTTTTAGTTGGTATTAGACTTAAAATTTATGGGTAATACACTTTTCCCCCAAACATGGTTGAACTTTGTTTTTGGAGGCGGTGTTAGCCTTGGATTTTCGGACAAATTGGTCCTGACTTGACGAGCCCCATTTTAAATGAGTATTAGCCTTAGATTTCTAACCTTGTTCATATCCAATATCTTTTAGTTGGTATTAGACTTCAAATTTATGGGTAATAGACTTTTCCCCCAAAAATGATAGAACTTGGTTTTTGGAGGGGGTTTTAGCCTAGGATTTTCAGACAAAATGGTCCTGACTAGACGAGCCCCATTTTAAATGAGTATTAGCCTTAGATTTTAACCTTGTTCATATCCGATACCTTTTAGTTGGTATTAGACTTTAAATTTATGGGTAATAGACTTTTCCCCCAAAAATGATTGAACTTGGTTTTTGGAGGGGATGTTAACCTTGCATTTTCAGACAAATTGATCATGACTCCACAAGCCCCATTTAAATGAGTATTAGCCTTAGATTTCTAATCTTGTTCATATCCAAGCCCTTTTAGTTGGTATTAGACTTCAAATTTATGGGTAATAGACTTTCCCCCGCAAAATGATAGAACTTGGTTTTTGGAGGGGGTGTTAGCCTTGGATTTTCGGACAAATTGGTCCTAACTTGACGAGCCCCATTTTAAATGATTAATAGCCTTAGATTTCTAACCTTGTTCATATCCAATAACTTTGAGTTGGTATTAGACTTCAAATTTATGGGTAATAGACTTTCCCTCCAAAAATGATTAAACTTGGTTTTTGGAGGGGGTGTTAGCCTTGGATTTTCGGACAAATTGGTCCTGACTCGACGAGCCCCATTTTAAATGAGTATTAGTCTTAGATTTCTAACCTTGTTCATATCCAATCCCTTTCAGTTGGTATTAGACTTCAAATTTATGGGTAATAGACTTTCCCCCCTAAAATGATTGAACTTGGTTTTTGGAGGGGGTGTTAGCCTTGCATTTTCAGACAAATTGATCATGACTCCACGAGCCCCATTTAAATGAGTATTAGCCTTAGATTTATAACCTTGTTCATATCCATGCCCTTTTAGTTGGTATTAGACTTCAAATTTATGGGTAATAGACTTTCCCCCCCAAAATGATAGAACTTGGTTTTTGGAGGGGGTGTTAGCCTTGGATTTTCGGACAAATTGGTCTTGACTCGACGAGCCCCATTTTAAATGAGTATTAGCCTTAGATTTCTAACCTTGTTTATATCCAATATCTTTTTGTTGGTATTAGACTTCAAATTTATGGGTAATAAACTTTTCCCCCCAAAGTGATAGAACTTGGTTTTTGGAGGGGGTGTTATCCTTGAATTCGGACAAATTGGTCCTGATTCGACGAGCCCCATTTTAAATGAGTATTAGCCTTAGATTTCTAACCTTGTTCATATCCAATACCTTTTAGTTGGTATTAGACTTCAAATTTATGGGTAATAAACTTTCCCACCAAAAATGATTGAACTTGGTTTTTGGAGGGGGTGTTAGCCTTGGATTTTAGGACAAAAATTGGTCCTGACTCGACGAGCCCCATTTTAAATGAGTATTAGACTTGGATTTTTAACCTTGTTCATATCCAATCCCTTTTAGTTGGTATTAGACTTGAAATTTATGGGTAATAGACTTTTCCCCCCAAAATGATAGAACTTGGTTTTTGGAGGGGGTGTTAGCCTTGGATTTTAAGACAAATTGGTCCTAACTTCACGAGACCATTTTAAATGAGTATTAGCCTTACATTTCTAACCTTGTTCATATCCAATCCCTTTTAGTTGGTATTAGACTTGAAATTTATAGGTAATATACTTTTCCCCCCAAAATGATAGAACTTGGTTTTTGGAGGGGGTGGTAGCCTTGGATTTTCGGACAAATTGGTCCTGACTTCACGAGTCCCATTTTAAATGAGTATTAGCCTTAGATTTCTAACCTTGTTCATATCCAATACCTTTTAGTTGGTATTAGACTTCAAATTTATGGGTAATAGACTTTTCCCACCCAAAATGATAGAGCTTGGTTTTTTGGAGGGGTGTGTTAGCCTTGGATTTTCGTGACAAATTGGTCCCGACTTGACGAGCCCCATTTTAAATGAGTATTAGTCTTAGATTTCTAACCTTGTTCATATCCAATCCCTTTTAGTTTGGTATTAGACTTGAAAGTTTATGGGTAATAGACTTTTCCCCCCCCAAAATGATAGAACTTGGTTTTTGGAGGGGGGTGTTAGCCTTGGATTTTCTGACAAATTGGTCCCGACTTGACGAGCCCCATTTTAAATGAGTATTAGCCTTAGATTTCTAACCTTGTTCATATCCAATACCTTTTAGTTGGTATTAGACTTCAAATTTATGGGTAATAGACTTTTCCCACCCAAAAATGATAGAACTTGGTTTTTGGAGGGTGTGTTAGCCTTGGATTTTCAGACTAATTGGTCCTGACTTGACGAGCCCCATTTTAAATGAGTATTAGTCTTAGATTTCTAACCTTGTTCATATCCAATCCCTTTTAGTTGGTATTAGACTTCAAATTAATAGGTAATAGACTTTTCCCCCCAAAATGATAGAACTTGGTTTTTGGAGGGGGTGTTAGCCTTGCATTTTCAGACAAATTGATCATGACTCCACGAGCCCCATTTAAATGAGTATTAGCCTTAGATTTATAACCTTGTTCATATCCATGCCCTTTTAGTTGGTATTAGACTTCAAATTTATGGGTAATAGACTTTTCCCCCCCAAAAATGATAGAACTTGGTTTTTTGGAGGGGGTGTTAGCCTTGGATTTTCGGACAAATTGGTCTTGACTCGACGAGCCCCATTTTAAATGAGTATTAGCCTTAGATTTCTAACCTTGTTTATATCCAATATCTTTTTGTTGGTATTAGACTTCAAATTTATGGGTAATAGACTTTTCCCCCCAAAGTGATAGAACTTGGTTTTTGGAGGGGGTGTTATCCTTGAATTCGGACAAATTGGTCCTGATTCGACGAGCCCCATTTTAAATGAGTATTAGCCTTAGATTTCTAACCTTGTTCATATCCAATACCTTTTAGTTGGTATTAGACTTCAAATTTATGGGTAATAAACTTTCCCACCAAAAATGATTGAACTTGGTTTTTGGAGGGGGGTGTTAGCCTTGGATTTTCGGACAAAAATTGGTCCCGACTCGACGAGCCCCCATTTTAAATGAGTATTAGACTTAGATTTTCTAACCTTGTTCATATCCAATCCCTTTTAGTTGGTATTAGACTTGAAATTTATGGGTAATAGACTTTTCCCCCCCAAAAATGATAGAACTTGGTTTTTTGGAGGGGGTGTTAGCCTTGGATTTTAAGACAAATTGGTCCTAACTTCACGAGACCATTTTAAATGAGTATTAGCCTTACATTTCTAACCTTGTTCATATCCAATCCCTTTTAGTTGGTATTAGACTTGAAATTTATAGGTAATATACTTTTCCCCCCAAAATGATAGAACTTGGTTTTTGGAGGGGGTGGTAGCCTTGGATTTTCGGACAAATTGGTCCTGACTTCACGAGTCCCATTTTAAATGAGTATTAGCCTTAGATTTCTAACCTTGTTCATATCCAATACCTTTTAGTTGGTATTAGACTTCAAATTTATGGGTAATAGACTTTCCCACCCAAAATGATAGAGCTTGGTTTTTGGAGGGTGTGTTAGCCTTGGATTTTCAGACTAATTGGTCCTGACTTGACGAGCCCCATTTTAAATGAGTATTAGTCTTAGATTTCTAACCTTGTTCATATCCAATCCCTTTTAGTTTGTATTAGACTTGAAAGTTATGGGTAATAGACTTTTCCCCCCAAAATGATAGAACTTGGTTTTTGAAGGGGGTGTTAGCCTTGGATTTTCGGACAAATTGGTCCTGACTTCACGAGCCCCATTTTAAATGAGTATTAGCCTTAGATTTCTAACCTTGTTCATATCCAATACCTTTTAGTTGGTATTAGACTTCAAATTTATGGGTAATAGACTTTTCCCACCCAAAATGATAGAACTTGGTTTTTTGGAGGGGTGTTAGCCTTGGATTTTCGGACTAAATTGGTCCCGACTTGACGAGCCCCATTTTAAATGAGTATTAGTCTTAGATTTCTAACCTTGTTCATATCCAATCCCTTTTAGTTTGGTATTAGACTTGAAAGTTTATGGGTAATAGACTTTTCCCCCCAAAAATGATAGAACTTGGTTTTTGAAGGGGGTGTTAGCCTTGGATTTTCGGACAAATTGGTCCCGACTTGACGAGCCCCATTTTAAATGAGTATTAACCTTAGATTTCTAACCTTGTTCATATCCAATTCCTTTTTAGTTGGTATTAGACCTTTCAAATTTATGGGTAATAGAATTTTCCCCCAAAAATGATAGAACTTGGTTTTTTGGAGGGGGTGTTAGCCTTGGATTTTCTGACAAATTGGTCCCCGACTCGACGAGCCCCATTTCTAAATGAGTATTAGCCTTAGATTTCTAACCTTGTTCATATCCAATACCTTTTAGTTGGTATTAGACTTCAAAATTTATGGGTAATAGACTTTTCCCCCCCAAAAATGATTGAACTTGGTTTTCTAGAGGGGGTGTTAGCCTTGGATTTTTCGGACAAATTGGTCCCGACTCGACGAGCCCCATTTTAAATGAGTATTAGCCTTAGATTTATAACCTTTGTTTCATATCCAATATCTTTTAGTTGGTATTATACTTCAAAGTTTATGGGTAATAGACTTTTCCCCCCCAAAAATGATAGAACTTGGTTTTTGGACGGGGGTGTTAGCCTTGGATTTTCGTGACAAATTGATCCCGACTAGACGAGCCCCGATTTTAAATGAGTATTAGCCTTAGATTTCTAACCTTGTTCATATACAATCCCTTTTTAGTTTAGTATTAGACCTTTCAAATTTATGGGTAATAGAATTTTCCCCCCAAAATGATAGAACTTGGTTTTTTGGAGGGGGTGTTAGCCTTGGATTTTCGGACAAATTGGTCCCCGACTTTCACGAGCCCCATTTTAAAATGAGTATTAGACTTATATTTCTAACCTTGTTCATATCCAATACCTTTTAGTTGGTATTAGACTTCAAATTTATGGGTAATAGACTTTTCCCCCCCAAAAAATGATTGAACTTGGTTTTTGGAGGGGGGTGTTAGCCTTGGATTTTCTGGGACAAATTGGTCCCGACTCGACGAGCCCCATTTTAAATGAGTATTAGCCTTAGATTTATAACCTTGTTCATATCCAATACCTTTTAGTTGGTATTAGACTTCAAATTTATGGGTAATAGACTTTTCCCCCCAAAAATGATAGAACTTGGTTTTTGGAGGGGGTGTTAGCCTTGGATTTTCTGGACAAATTGGTCCCCGACTTGACGAGCCCCATTTTAAATGATTATTAGCCTTAGATTTCTAACCTTGTTCATATCCAATACCTTTTAGTTGGTATTAGACTTCAAATTTATGGGTAATAGACTTTTCCCCCCCAAAAATGATTGAACTTGGGTTTTTGGAGGGGGTGTTAGCCTTGGATTTTCGGACAAATTGGTCCCGACTCGACGAGCCCCATTTTAAATGAGTATTAGCCTTAGATTTCTAACCTTGTTCATATCCAATCCCTTTTAGTTGGTATTAGACTTCAAATTTATGGGTAATAGACTTTTCCCCCCCAAAAATGATAGAACTTGGTTTTTGGAGGGGGTGTTAGCCTTAGATTTTCGTGACAAATTGGTCCCCGACTTGACGAGCCCCATTTTAAATGAGTATTAGCCTTAGATTTCTAACCTTGTTCATATCCAATTCCTTTTAGTTGGTATTAGACCTTTCAAATTTATGGGTAATAGACTTTTCCCCCCAAAAATGATAGAACTTGGTTTTTGGAGGGGGTGTTAGCCTTGGATTTTCGGACAAATTGGTCCCCGACTCGACGAGCCCCATTTTAAATGAGTATTAGCCTTAGATTTCTAACCTTGTTCATATCCAATACCTTTTAGTTGGTATTAGACTTCAAAATTTATGGGTAATAGACTTTTCCCCCCCCAAAAATGATTGAACTTGGTTTTTGGAGGGGGTGTTAGCCTTGGATTTTCTGGACAAATTGGTCCCGACTCGACGAGCCCCATTTTAAATGAGTATTAGCCTTAGATTTCTAACCTTTGTTCATATCCAATACCTTTTAGTTGGTATTAGACTTCAAATTTATGGGTAATAGACTTTTCCCCCCAAAAATGATAGAACTTGGTTTTTGGACGGGGGTGTTAGCCTTGGATTTTCGGACAAATTGGTCCCGACTAGACGAGCCCCATTTTAAATGAGTATTAGCCTTAGATTTCTAACCTTGTTCATATCCAATACCTTTTTAGTTGGTATTAGACTTCAAATTTATGGGTAATAGACTTTTCCCCCCAAAAATGATAGAACTTGGTTTTTTGGAGGGGGTGTTAGCCTTGGATTTTCTGACAAATTGGTCCCGACTTTCACGAGCCCCATTTTAAAATGAGTATTAGCCTTAGATTTCTAACCTTGTTCATATCCAATACCTTTTAGTTGGTATTAGACTTCAAATTTATGGGTATTAGACTTTTCCCCCCAAAAATGATAGAACTTGGTTTTTTGGAGGGGGTGTTAGCCTTGGATTTTCTGGGACAAATTGGTCCCGACTTCGACGAGCCCCATTTTAAATGAGTATTAGCCTTAGATTTCTAACCTTGTTCATATCCAATACCTTTTAGTTGGTATTAGACTTCAAATTTATGGGTAATAGACTTTTCCCCCCCAAAAATGATAGAACTTGGTTTTTTGGAGGGGGTGTTAGCCTTGGATTTTCTGACAAATTGGTCCCGACTTGACGAGCCCCATTTTAAATGAGTATTAGCCTTAGATTTCTAACCTTGTTCATATCCAATACCTTTTAGTTGGTATTAGACTTCAAATTTATGGGTAATAGACTTTTCCCCCCCAAAAATGATAGAACTTGGGTTTTTGGAGGGGGTGTTAGCCTTGGATTTTCTGGACAAATTGGTCCCCGACTCGACGAGCCCCATTTTAAATGAGTATTAGCCTTAGATTTCTAACCTTGTTCATATCCAATACCTTTTAGTTGGTATTAGACTTCAAATTTATGGGTAATAGACTTTTCCCCCCCAAAAATGATAGAACTTGGTTTTTGGAGGGGGTGTTAGCCTTGGATTTTCTGGACAAATTGGTCCCGACTTGACGAGCCCCATTTTAAATGAGTATTAGCCTTAGATTTCTAACCTTGTTCATATCCAATACCTTTTAGTTGGTATTAGACTTCAAATTTATGGGTAATAGACTTTTCCCCCCCAAAAATGATTGAACTTGGGTTTTTGGAGGGGGTGTTAGCCTTGGATTTTCGGACAAATTGGTCCCGACTTCGACGAGCCCCATTTTAAATGAGTATTAGCCTTAGATTTCTAACCTTGTTCATATCCAATCCCTTTTAGTTGGTATTAGACTTCAAAATTTATGGGTAATAGACTTTTCCCCCCCCAAAAATGATAGAACTTGGTTTTTGGAGGGGGTGTTAGCCTTGGATTTTCTGACAAATTGGTCCCGACTTCGACGAGCCCCCATTTTAAATGAGTATTAGCCTTAGATTTTCTAACCTTGTTCATATCCAATCCCTTTTAGTTGGTATTAGACTTCAAATTTATGGGTAATAGACTTTTCCCCCCCAAAAATGATAGAACTTGGTTTTTGGAGGGGGTGTTAGCCTTGGATTTTCGTGACAAATTGGTCCCGACTTGACGAGCCCCATTTTAAATGAGTATTAGCCTTAGATTTATAACCTTGTTCATATCCAATACCTTTTAGTTGGTATTAGACTTCAAATTTATGGGTAATAGACTTTTCCCCCCCAAAAATGATTGAACTTGGTTTTTGGAGGGGGGTGTTAGCCTTGGATTTTCGGACAAATTGGTCCCTGACTCCACGAGCCCCATTTTAAATGAGTATTAGCCTTAGATTTCTAACCTTGTTCATATCCAATGCCCTTTTAGTTGGTATTAGACTTCAAATTTATGGGTAATAGACTTTTCCCCCCCAAAAATGATAGAACTTGGTTTTTTGGAGGGGGTGTTAGCCTTGGATTTTCGGACAAATTGGTCCCGACTCGACGAGCCCCATTTTAAATGAGTATTAGCCTTAGATTTCTAACCTTGTTTCATATCCAATACCTTTTAGTTGGTATTAGACTTCAAATTTATGGGTAATAGACTTTTCCCCCCCAAAATGATAGAACTTGGTTTTTGGAGGGGGTGTTAGCCTTGAATTTTCGGACAAATTGGTCCCCGACTTCGACGAGCCCCATCTTTAAATGAGTATTAGCCTTAGATTTCTAACCTTGTTCATATCCAATACCTTTTAGTTGGTATTAGACTTCAAATTTATGGGTAATAGACTTTTCCCCCCCAAAAAATGATTGATCTTGGTTTTTGGAGGGGGTGTTAGGCTTGGATTTTTAGGACAAAATTGGTCCCGACTCGACGAGCCCCATTTTAAATGAGTATTAGACTTAGATTTTTAACCTTGTTCATATCCAATCCCTTTTAGTTGGTATTAGACTTCAAATTTATGGGTAATAGACTTTTCCCACCCAAAATGATAGAACTTGGTTTTTGGAGGGTGTGTTAGCCTTGGATTTTCAGACTAATTGGTCCCGACTTGACGAGCCCCATTTTAAATGAGTATTAGTCTTAGATTTCTAACCTTGTTCATATCCAATCCCTTTTAGTTGGTATTAGACTTCAAATTTATGGGTAATAGACTTTTCCCCCCCAAAAATGATAGAACTTGGTTTTTTGGAGGGGGTGTTAGCCTTGGATTTTCAGACAAATTGGTCCTGACTTGACGAGCCCCATTTTAAATCATTATTAGCCTTAGATTTCTAACGTTGTTCATATCCAATACCTTTTAGTTGGTATTAGACTTCAAATTTATGGGTAATAGACTTTCCCCCCAAAAACGATTGAACATGGGTTTTTGGAGGGGGTGTTAGCCTTGGATTTTCTGACAAATTGGTCCCCGACTCGACGATCCCCATTTTAAATGAGTATTAGCCTTAGACTTTCTAACCTTGTTCATATCCAATCCCTTTTAGTTGGTATTAGACTTCAAATTTATGGGAATAGACTTTTCCCCCCAAAATGATAGAACTTGGTTTTTGGAGGGGGTGTTAGCCATGGATTTTCGGACAAATTGGTCCTGACTCGACGAGCCCCATTTTGAAATGAGTATTAGACTTGGATTTTTAACCTTGTTCATATCCAATCCCTTTTAGTTGGTATTAGACTTGAAATTTATGGGTAATAGACTTTTCCCCCCAAAATGATAGAACTTGGTTTTTGGAGGGGGTGTTAGCCTTGGATTTTCAGACTAATTGGTCCTGACTTGACGAGCCCCATTTTAAATGAGTATTAGCCTTAGATTTATAACCTTGTTCATATCCAATACCTTTTAGTTGGTATTAGACTTCAAATTTATGGGTAATAGACTTTTGCCCCCCAAAAATGATTGAACTTGGTTTTTGGTGGGGGTGTTAGCCTTGCATTTTCAGACAAATTCATCATGACTCCACGAGCCCCATTTAAATGAGTATTAGCCTTAGATTTATAACCTTGTTATATCCATGCCCTTTTAGTTAGTATTAGACTTCAAATTTATGGGTAATAGACTTTCCCCCCCAAAATGATAGAACTTGGTTTTTGGAGGGGGTGTTAGCCTTGGATTTTCGGACAAATTGGTCCTGACTCGACGAGCCCCATTTTAAATGAGTATTAGCCTTAGATTTCTAACCTTGTTTATATCCAATATCTTTTAGTTGGTATTAGACTTCAAATTTGTGGGTAATTGACTTTGCCCCCCAAAGTGATAGAACTTGGTTTTTGGAGGGGGTGTTAGCCTTGAATTTTCGGACAAATTGGTCCTGATTCGACGAGCCCCATTTTAAATGAGTATTAGCCTTAGATTTCTAACCTTGTTCATATCCAATACCTTTTACTTGGTATTAGACTTCAAATTTATGGGTAATAGACTTTTCCCCCCAAAAAATGATTGATCTTGGTTTTTTGGAGGGGGTGTTAGGCTTGGATTTTAGGACAAAAATTGGTCCTGACTCGACGAGCCCCATTTTAAATGAGTATTAGACTTGGATTTTTAACCTTGTTCATATCCAATCCCTTTTAGTTGGTATTAGACTTCAAATTTATGGGTAATAGACTTTCCCACCCAAAATGATAGAGCTTGGTTTTTGGAGGGTGTGTTAGCCTTGGATTTTCAGACTAATTGGTCCTGACTTGACGAGCCCCATTTTAAATGAGTATTAGTCTTAGATTTCTAACCTTGTTCATATCCAATCCCTTTTAGTTGGTATTAGACTTCAAATTTATGGGTAATAGAATTTTCCCCCCAAAATGATAGAACTTGGTTTTTGGAGGGGGTGTTAGCCTTGGATTTTCGGACAAATTGGTCCTGACTTGACGAGCCCCATTTTAAATCATTATTAGCCTTAGATTTCTAACGTTGTTCATATCCAATACCTTTTAGTTGGTATTAGACTTCAAATTTATGGGTAATAGACTTTCCCCCCAAAAACGATTGAACATGGGTTTTGGAGGGGGTGTTAGCCTTGGATTTTCGGACAAATTGGTCCTGACTCGACGATCCCCATTTTAAATGAGTATTAGCCTTAGACTTCTAACCTTGTTCATATCCAATCCCTTTTAGTTGGTATTAGACTTCAAATTTATGGGTAATAGACTTTTCCCCCCAAAATGATAGAACTTGGTTTTTGGAGGGGGTGTTAGCCATGGATTTTCGGACAAATTGGTCCTGACTCGACGAGCCCCATTTTAAATGAGTATTAGACTTGGATTTTTAACCTTGTTCATATCCAATCCCTTTTAGTTGGTATTAGACTTGAAATTTATGGGTAATAGACTTTTCCCCCCAAAATGATAGAACTTGGTTTTTGGAGGGGGTGTTAGCCTTGGATTTTCAGACTAATTGGTCCTGACTTGACGAGCCCCATTTTAAATGAGTATTAGCCTTAGATTTATAACCTTGTTCATATCCAATACCTTTTAGTTGGTATTAGACTTCAAATTTATGGGTAATAGACTTTGCCCCCAAAAAAGATTGAACTTGGTTTTTGGAGGGGGTGTTAGCCTTGCATTTTCAGACAAATTGATCATGACTCCACGAGCCCCATTTAAATGAGTATTAGCCTTAGATTTATAACCTTGTTCATATCCATGCCCTTTTAGTTGGTATTAGACTTCAAATTTATGGGTAATAGACTTTCCCCCCCAAAATGATAGAACTTGGTTTTTGGAGGGGGTGTTAGCCTTGGATTTTCGGACAAATTGGTCCTGACTCGACGAGCCCCATTTTAAATGAGTATTAGCCTTAGATTTCTAACCTTGTTTATATCCAATATCTTTTAGTTGGTATTAGACTTCAAATTTATGGGTAATAGACTTTCCCCCCCAAAGTGATAGAACTTGGTTTTTGGAGGGGGTGTTAGCCTTGAATTTTCGGACAAATTGGTCCTGATTCGACGAGCCCCATCTTAAATGAGTATTAGCCTTAGATTTCTAACCTTGTTCATATCCAATACCTTTTACTTGGTATTAGACTTCAAATTTATGGGTAATAGACTTTCCCCCCAAAAATAATTGATCTTGGTTTTTGGAGGGGGTGTTAGGCTTGGATTTTAGGACAAAAATTGGTCCTGACTCGACGAGCCCCATTTTAAATGAGTATTAGACTTGGATTTTTAACCTTGTTCATATCCAATCCCTTTTAGTTGGTATTAGACTTCAAATTTATGGGTAATAGACTTTCCCACCCAAAATGATAGAGCTTGGTTTTTGGAGGGTGTGTTAGCCTTGGATTTTCAGACTAATTGGTCCTGACTTGACGAGCCCCATTTTAAATGAGTATTAGTCTTAGATTTCTAACCTTGTTCATATCCAATCCCTTTTAGTTGGTATTAGACTTCAAATTTATGGGTAATAGAATTTTCCCCCCAAAATGATAGAACTTGGTTTTTGGAGGGGGTGTTAGCCTTGGATTTTCGGACAAATTGGTCCTGACTTGACGAGCCCCATTTTAAATCATTATTAGCCTTAGATTTCTAACGTTGTTCATATCCAATACCTTTTAGTTGGTATTAGACTTCAACTTTATGGGTAATAGACTTTCCCCCCAAAAACGATTGAACATGGGTTTTGGAGGGGGTGTTAGCCTTGGATTTTCGGACAAATTGGTCCTGACTCGACGATCCCCATTTTAAATGAGTATTAGCCTTAGACTTCTAACCTTGTTCATATCCAATCCCTTTTAGTTGGTATTAGACTTCAAATTTATGGGAATAGACTTTCCCCCCCAAAATGATAGAACTTGGTTTTTGGAGGGGGTGTTAGCCATGGATTTTCGGACAAATTGGTCCTGACTCGACGAGCCCCATTTGAAATGAGTATTAGACTTGGATTTTTAACCTTGTTCATATCCAATCCCTTTTAGTTGGTATTAGACTTGAAATTTATGGGTAATAGACTTTTCCCCCCAAAATGATAGAACTTGGTTTTTGGAGGGGGTGTTAGCCTTGGATTTTCAGACTAATTGGTCCTGACTTGACGAGCCCCATTTTAAATGAGTATTAGCCTTAGATTTATAACCTTGTTCATATCCAATACGTTTTAGTTGGTATTAGACTTCAAATTTATGGGTAATAGACTTTGCCCCCAAAAAAGATTGAACTTGGTTTTTGGTGGGGGTGTTGGCCTTGCATTTTCAGACAAATTCATCATGACTCCACGAGCCCCATTTAAATGAGTATTAGCCTTAGATTTATAACCTTGTTATATCCATGCCCTTTTAGTTAGTATTAGACTTCAAATTTATGGGTAATAGACTTTCCCCCCCAAAATGATAGAACTTGGTTTTTGGAGGGGGTGTTAGCCTTGGATTTTCGGACAAATTGGTCCTGACTCGACGAGCCCCATTTTAAATGAGTATTAGCCTTAGATTTCTAACCTTGTTTATATCCAATATCTTTTAGTTGGTATTAGACTTCAAATTTATGGGTAATAGACTTTCCCCCCCAAAGTGATAGAACTTGGTTTTTGGAGGGGGTGTTAGCCTTGAATTTTCGGACAAATTGGTCCTGATTCGACGAGCCCCATTTTAAATGAGTATTAGCCTTAGATTTCTAACCTTGTTCATATCCAATACCTTTTACTTGGTATTAGACTTCAAATTTATGGGTAATAGACTTTCCCCCCAAAAATGATTGATCTTGGTTTTTGGAGGGGGTGTTAGCCTTGGATTTTAGGACAAAAATTGGTCCTAACTCGACGTGCCCCATTTTAAATGAGTATTAGACTTGGATTTTTAACCTTGTTCATATCCAATCCCTTTTAGTTGGTATTAGACTTCAAATTTATGGGTAATAGACTTTCCCACCCAAAATGATAGAGCTTGGTTTTTGGAGGGTGTGTTAGCCTTGGATTTTCAGACTAATTGGTCCTGACTTGACGAGCCCCATTTTAAATGAGTATTAGTCTTAGATTTCTAACCTTGTTCATATCCAATCCCTTTTAGTTGGTATTAGACTTCAAATTTATGGGTAATAGAATTTTCCCCCCAAAATGATAGAACTTGGTTTTTGGAGGGGGTGTTAGCCTTGGATTTTAGGACAAATTGGTCCTGACTTTACGAGCCCCATTTTAAAAGAGTATTAGACTTATATTTATAACCTTGTTCATATCCAATCCCTTTTAGTTTGTATTAGACTTCAAATTTATGGGTAATAGACTTTCCCCCCCAAAATGATAGAACTTGGTTTTTGAAGGGGGTGTTAGCCTTGGATTTTCGGACAAATTGGTCCTGACTGCACGAGCCCCATTTTAAATGAGTATTAGCCTTAGATTTCTAACCTTGTTCATATCCAATACCTTTTAGTTGGTATTATACTTCAAATTTATGGGTAATAGACTTTTCCCCCCAAAATCATAGAACTTGGTTTTTGGAGGGGGTGTTAGCCTTGGATTTTCGGACAAATTGGTCCTGACTTTACGAGCCCCATTTTAAAAGAGTATTAGACTTATATTTCTAACCTTGTTCATATCCAATACCTTTTAGTTGGTATTATACTTCAAATTTATGGGTAATAGACTTTTCCCCCCAAAAATCATAGAACTTGGTTTTTGGAGGGGGGTGTTAGCCTTGGATTTTCTGACAAATTGGTTCCCGACTCGACGAGCCCCCATTTTAAATGAGTATTAGCCTTAGATTTATAACCTTGTTCATATCCAATCCCTTTTATTTTGTATTAGACTTGAAATTTATGGGTAATAGACTTTTCCCCCCAAAAATGATAGAACTTGGTTTTTTGAAGGGGGTGTTAGCCTTGGATTTTCGGACAAATTGGTCCCGACTTCACGAGCCCCCATGTTAAATGAGTATTAGCCTTAGATTTCTAACCTTGTTCATATCCAATACCTTTTAGTTGGTATTAGACTTCAAATTTATGGGTAATAGACTTTCCCACCAAAAATGATTGAACTTGGTTTTTGGAGGGGGTGTTAGCCTTGGATTTTTAGGACAAAAATTGGTCCCGACTTCGACGAGCCCCATTTTAAATGAGTATTAGACTTGGATTTTTAACCTTGTTCATATCCAATCCATTTTAGTTGGTATTAGACTTGAAATTTATGGGTAATAGACTTTTCCCCCCAAAATGATAGAACTTGGTTTTTGGAGGGGGTGTTAGCCTTGGATTTTCGGACAAATTGGTCCTGACTCGACGAGCACCATTTTAAATGAGTATTAGCCTTAGCTTTCTAACCTTGTTCATATCCAATACCTTTTAGTTGGTATTAGACTTCAAATTTATGGGTAATAGACTTTCCCACCCAAAATGATAGAGCTTGGTTTTTGGAGGGTGTGTTAGCCTTGGATTTTCAGACTAATTGGTCCTGACTTGACGAGCCCCATTTTAAATGAGTATTAGTCTTAGATTTCTAACCTTGTTCATATCCAATCCCTTTTAGTTGGTATTAAACTTCAAATTAATGGGTAATAGACTTTTCCCCCCAAAATGATAGAACTTGGTTTTGGAGGGGGTGTTAGCCTTGAATTTTCGGACAAATTGGTCCTGATTCGACGATCCCCATTTTAAATGATTATTAGCCTTAGATTTCTAACCTTGTTCATATCCAATACCTTTTAGTTGGTATTAGACTTCAAATTTATGGGTAATAGACTTTTCCCCCAAAAATGATTGAACTTGGTTTTTGGAGGGGTGTTAGCCTTGGATTTTAGGACAAAAATTGGTCCTGACCCATTTTAAATGAGTATTAGAATTGGATTTTTAACCTTGTTCATATCCAATCCCTTTTAGTTGGTATTAGACTTGAAATATATGGGTAATAGACTTTTCCCCCCAAAATGATAGAACTTGGTTTTTGGAGGGGGTGTTAGCCTTGGATTTTCAGACTAATTGGTCCTGACTTGACGAGCCCGATTTTAAATGAGTATTAGCCTTAGATTTTAACCTTGTTCATATACATTCCTTTTTAGTTAGTATTAGACCTTAAATTTATGGGTAATAGAATTTTCCCCCCAAAATGATAGAACTTGGTTTTTGGAGGGGGTGTTAGCCTTGGATTTTCGGACAAATTGGTCCTGACTCGACGAGCCCCATTATAAATGAGTATTAGCCTTAGATTTCTAACCTTGTTCATATCCAATACCTTTTAGTTGGTATTAGACTTAAAATTTATGGGTAATAGACTTTCCCCCCCAAAATGATTGAACTTGGTTTCTGGAGGGGGTGTTAGCCTTGGATTTTCGGACAAATTGGTCCTGAGTCGATGAGCCCCATTTTAAATGAGTATTAGCCTTATATTTATAACCTTTTTCATATCCAATATCTTTTAGTTGGTATTATACTTCAAGTTTATGGGTAATAGACTTTTCCCCCCAAAATGATAGAACTTGGTTTTTGGACGGGGTGTTAGCCTTGGATTTTCAGACAAATTGATCCTGACTAGATGAGCCCGATTTTAAATGAGTATTAGCCTTAGATTTTAACCTTGTTCATATACATTCCTTTTTAGTTAGTATTAGACCTTAAATTTATGGGTAATAGAATTTCCCCACAAAATGATAGAACTTGGTTTTTGGAGGGGGTGTTAGCCTTGGATTTTCGAACAAATTGGTCCTGACTTTACGAGCCCCATTTTAAAAGAGTATTAGACTTATATTTCTAACCTTGTTCATATCCAATACCTTTTAGTTGGTATTATACTTCAAATTTATGGGTAATAGACTTTTCCCCCCAAAATCATAGAACTTGGTTTTTGGAGGGGGTGTTAGCCTTGGATTTTCGGACAAATTGGTTCTGACTCGACGAGCCCCATTTTAAATGAGTATTAGCCTTAGATTTCTAACCTTGTTCATATCCAATCCCTTTTATTTTGTATTAGACTTGAAATTTATGGGTAATAGACTTTTCCCCCCAAAATGATAGAACTTGGTTTTTGAAGGGGGTGTTAGCCTTGGATTTTCGGACAAATTGGTCCTGACTTCACGAGCCCCATGTTAAATGAGTATTAGCCTTAGATTTCTAACCTTGTTCATATCCAATACCTTTTAGTTGGTATTAGACTTCAAATTTATGGGTAATAGACTTTCCCACCAAAAATGATTGAACTTGGTTTTTGGAGGGGGTGTTAGCCTTGGATTTTAGGACAAAAATTGGTCCTGACTCGACGAGCCCCATTTTAAATGAGTATTAGACTTGGATTTTTAACCTTGTTCATATCCAATCCATTTTAGTTGGTATTAGACTTGAAATTTATGGGTAATAGACTTTTCCCCCCAAAATGATAGAACTTGGTTTTTGGAGGGGGTGTTAGCCTTGGATTTTCGGACAAATTGGTCCTGACTCGACGAGCACCATTTTAAATGAGTATTAGCCTTAGCTTTCTAACCTTGTTCATATCCAATACCTTTTAGTTGGTATTAGACTTCAAATTTATGGGTAATAGACTTTCCCACCCAAAATGATAGAGCTTGGTTTTTGGAGGGTGTGTTAGCCTTGGATTTTCAGACTAATTGGTCCTGACTTGACGAGCCCCATTTTAAATGAGTATTAGTCTTAGATTTCTAACCTTGTTCATATCCAATCCCTTTTAGTTGGTATTAAACTTCAAATTAATGGGTAATAGACTTTTCCCCCCAAAATGATAGAACTTGGTTTTTGGAGGGGGTGTTAGCCTTGAATTTTCGGACAAATTGGTCCTGATTCGACGATCCCCATTTTAAATGATTATTAGCCTTAGATTTCTAACCTTGTTCATATCCAATACCTTTTAGTTGGTATTAGACTTCAAATTTATGGGTAATAGACTTTTCCCCCAAAAATGATTGAACTTGGTTTTTGGAGGGGTGTTAGCCTTGGATTTTAGGACAAAAATTGGTCCTGACCCATTTTAAATGAGTATTAGAATTGGATTTTTAACCTTGTTCATATCCAATCCCTTTTAGTTGGTATTAGACTTGAAATTTATGGGTAATAGACTTTTCCCCCCAAAATGATAGAACTTGGTTTTTGGAGGGGGTGTTAGCCTTGGATTTTCAGACTAATTGGTCCTGACTTGACGAGCCCGATTTTAAATGAGTATTAGCCTTAGATTTTAACCTTGTTCATATACATTCCTTTTTAGTTAGTATTAGACCTTAAATTTATGGGTAATAGAATTTTCCCTCCAAAAGGATAGAACTTGGTTTTTGGAGGGGGTGTTAGCCTTGGATTTTCGGACAAATTGGTCCTGACTCGACGAGCCCCATTATAAATGAGTATTAGCCTTAGATTTCTAACCTTGTTCATATCCAATACCTTTTAGTTGGTATTAGACTTAAAATTTATGGGTAATAGACTTTCCCCCCCAAAATGATTGAACTTGGTTTTTCGGAGGGGGTGTTAGCCTTGGATTTTCGGACAAATTGGTCCTGAGTCGATGAGCCCCATTTTAAATGAGTATTAGCCTTATATTTATAACCTTTTTCATATCCAATATCTTTTAGTTGGTATTATACTTCAAGTTTATGGGTAATAGACTTTTCCCCCCAAAATGATAGAACTTGGTTTTTGGACGGGGTGTTAGCCTTGGATTTTCAGACAAATTGATCCTGACTAGAGGAGCCCGATTTTAAATGAGTATTAGCCTTAGATTTTAACCTTGTTCATATACATTCCTTTTTAGTTAGTATTAGACCTTAAATTTATGGGTAATAGAATTTTCCCCCCAAAATGATAGAACTTGGTTTTTGGAGGGGGTGTTAGCCTTGGATTTTCGGACAAATTGGTCCTGACTTTACGAGCCCCATTTTAAAAGAGTATTAGACTTATATTTCTAACCTTGTTCATATCCAATACCTTTTAGTTGGTATTAGACTTCAAATTTATAGGTAATAGACTTTCCCCCCAAAAATGATTGAACTTGGTTTTTGGAGGGGGTGTTAGCCTTGGATTTTCGGACAAATTGGTCCTGACTCGACGAGCCCCATTTTAAATGAGTATTAGTCTTAGATTTCTAACCTTGTTCATATCCAATCCCTTTTAGTTGGTATTAGACTTCAAATTTATGGGTAATAGAATTTTCCCCCCAAAATGATAGAACTTGGTTTTTGGAGGGGGTGTTAACCTTGGATTTTCGGACAAATTGGTCCTGACTTTACGAGCCCCATTTTAAAAGAGTATTAGACTTATATTTCTAACCTTGTTCATATCCAATCCCTTTTAGTTTGTATTAGACTTGAAATTTATGGGTAATAGACTTTTCCCCCCAAAATGATAGAACTTGGTTGTTGAAGGGGGTGTTAGCCTTGGATTTTCGGACAAATTGGTCCTGACTTCACGAGCCCCATTTTAAATGAGTATTAGCCTTAGATTTCTAACCTTCTTCATATCCAATACCTTTTAGTTGGTATTAGACTTCAAATTTATGGGTAATAGACTTTCCCACCCAAAATGATAGAGCTTGGTTTTTGGAGGGTGTGTTAGCCTTGGATTTTCGGACTAATTGGTCCTGACTTGACAAGCCCCATTTTAAATGAGTATTAGTCTTAGATTTCTAACCTTGTTCATATCCAATCCCTTTTAGTTGGTGTTAGACTTCAAATTAATGGGTAATAGACTTTTCCCCCCAAAATGATAGAACTTGGTTTTTGGAGGGGGTGTTAGCCTTGAATTTTCGGACAAATTGGTCCTGATTCGACGATCCCCATTTTAAATGATTATTAGCCTTAGATTTCTAACCTTGTTCATATCCAATACCTTTTAGTTGGTATTAGACTTCAAATTTATGGGTAATAGACTTTTCCCCCAAAAATGATTGAACTTGGTTTTTGGAGGGGGTGTTAGCCTTGGATTTTCAGACAAATTGGTCCTGACTTCACGAGCCCCATTTTAAATGCGTATTAGCCTTAGATTTCTAACCTTGTTCATATCCAATCCCTTTTAGTTGGTATTAGACTTCAAATTTATGGGTAATAGACTTTTCCCCCCCAAATGATTGAACTTGGTTTTTGGAGGGGGTGTTAGCCTTGGATTTTCGGACAAATTGGTCCTGACTTCACGAGCCCCATTTTAAATGAGTATTAGCCTTAGATTTATAACCTTGTTCATATCCAATACCTTTTAGTTGGTATTAGACTTCAAATTTATGGGTAATAGACTTTTCCCCCCAAAATGATAGAACTTGGTTTTTGGAGGGGGTGTTAGCCTTAGATTTTCGGACAAATTGGTCCTGACTTGACGAGCCCCATTTAAATGAGTATTAGCCTTAGATTTCTAACATTGTTCATATCCAATACCTTTTAGTTGGTATTAGACTTCAAATTTATGGGTAATAGACTTTTCCCCCCAAAATGATAGAACTTGGTTTTTGGAGGGGGTGTTAGCCTTGGATTTTCGGACAAATTGGTCCTGACTCGACGAGCCCCATTTTAAATGAGTATTAGCCTTAGATTTCTAACATTGTTCATATCCAATACCTTTTAGTTGGTATTAGACTTCAAATTTATGGGTAATAGACTTTGCCCTCAAAAATGATTGAACTTGGTTTTTGGAGGGGGTGTTAGCCTTGGATTTTTGGACAAATTGGTCCTGACTTGACGAGCCCCATTTTAAATGAGTATTAGCCTTAGATTTCTAACATTGTTCATATCCAATACCATTTAGTTGGTATTAGACTTCAAATTTATGGGTGATAGGCATTTCCCCCAAACATGATTGAACTTGGTTTTTGGAGGGGGTGTTAGCCTTGGATTTTCGGACAAATTGGTCCTGTCTTGACGAGCCCCATTTTAAATGAGTATTAGCCTTAGATTTCTAACATTGTTCATATCCAATACCTTTTAGTTGGTATTAGACTTCAAATTTATGGGTAATAGACTTTTCCCCCCAAAATGATAGAACTTGGTTTTTGGAGGGGGTGTTAGCCTTGGATTTTCGGACAAATTGGTCCTGACTCGACGAGCCCCATTTTAAATGAGTATTAGCCTTAGATTTCTAAACTTTTTCATATCCAATACCTTTTAGTTGGTATTAGACTTCAAATTTATGGGTAATAGACTTTCCCCCCAAAAATGATTGAACTTGGTTTTTGGATGGGGTGTTAGCCTTGGATTTTCGGACAAATTAGTTTTGACTCGACGAGCCACATTTTAAATGAGTATTAGCCTTAGATTTCTAACCTTGTTGATATACATTCCTTTTTAGTTAGTATTAGACCTCAAATTTATGGGTAATAGAATTTTCCCCCCAAAATGATAGAACTTGGTTTTTGGAGGGGGTGTTAGCCTTGGATTTTCGGACAAATTGGACCTGACTCGACGAGCCCCATTTTAAATGAGTATTAGCCTAAGATTTCTAACCTTGTTCATATACAATAACTTTTAGTTGGTATTAGACTTCAAATTTATGGGTAATAGACTTTCCCCCAAAAAATGATTGAACTTGGTTTTTGGAGGGGGTGTTAGCCTTGGATTTTCGGACAATTTGGTCCTGACTTCACGAGCCCCATTTTAAAAGAGTATTAGCCTTATATTTCTAACCTTGTTCATATCCAATAACTTTTAGTTGGTATTAGACTTCAAATTTATGGGTAATAGACTTTCCCCCAAAAAATGATTGAACTTGGTTTTTGGAAGGGGTGTTAGCCTTGGATTTTCGGACAAATTGGTCCTGACTTCACGAGCCCCATTTTAAAAGAGTATTAGCCTTAGATTTCTAACCTTGTTCATATCCAATACCTTTTAGTTGGTATTAGACTTCAAATTTATGGGTAATAGACTTTCCTCCCAAAAATGATTGAACTTGGTTTTTGGAGGGGGTGTTAGCCTTGGATTTTCGGACAAATTGGTCCTGACTCTACGAGCCCCATTTTAAATGAGTATTAGCCTTAGATTTCTAACCTTGTTCATATTCAATACCTTTTAGTTTGTATTAGACTTCAAATTTATGGGTAATAGACTTTTCCCCAAAAAATGATTGAACTTGGTTTTTGGAGGGGGTGTTAGCCTTGGATTTTCGGATAAATTGGTCCTGACTCGACGAGCCCCATTTTAAATGAGTATTAGCCTTAGATTTCTAACCTTGTTCATATCCACTACCTTTTAGTTGGTATTAGACTTCAAATTTATGGGTAATAGACTTTCCCTTCAAAAATGATTGAACTTGGTTTTTGGAGGGGGTGTTACCCTTGGATTTTCGGACAAATTGATCCTGACTCGACGAGCCCCATTTTAAATGAGTATTAGCCTTATATTTCTAACCTTGTTCATATACAATCCCTTTTAGTTGGTATTAGACTTCAAATTTATGGGTAATAGACTTTTCCCCCCAAAATGATTGAACTTGGTTTTTGGAGGGGGTGTTAGCCTTGGATTTTTGGACAAATTGGTCCTGACTTCACGAGCCCCATTTTAAATGAGTATTAGCCTTAGATTTCTAACCTTGTTCATATCCAATACCTTTTAGTTGGTATTAGAATTCAAATTTATGGGTAATAGACTTTTCCCCCAAAAATGATTGAACTTGGTTTTTGGAGGGGGTGTTAGCCTTGGATTTTCAGACAAATTGGTCCTGACTTCACGAGCCCCATTTTAAATGCGTATTAGCCTTAGATTTCTAACCTTGTTCATATCCAATCCCTTTTAGTTGGTATTAGACTTCAAATTTATGGGTAATAGACTTTTCCCCCCAAAATGATAGAACTTGGTTTTTGGAGGGGGTGTTAGCCTTGGATTTTCGGACAAATTGGTCCTGACTTGACGAACCCCATTTTAAATGAGTATTAGCCTTAGATTTTTAACATTGTTCATATCCAATACCTTTTAGTTGGTATTGGACTTCAAATTTATGGGTGATAGGCTTTTCCCCCAAAATGATAGAACTTGGTTTTTGGAGGGTGTGTTAGCCTTGGATTTTCGGACAAATTGGTCCTGACTCGATGAGCTCCATTTTAAATGAGTATTAGCCTTATATTTCTAACCTTGTTCATATCCAATCCCTTTTTGTTGGTATTAGACTTCAAATTTATGGGTAATAGACTTTTCCCCCCAAAATGATAGAACTTGGTTTTTGGAGGGGGTGTTAGCCTTGGATTTTTGGACAAATTGGTCCTGGTTCGATGAGCCCCATTTTAAATGAGTATTAGCCTTAGATTTCTAAACTTTTTCATATCCAATACCTTTTAGTTGGTATTAGACTTCAAATTTATGGGTAATAGACTTTCCCTCCAAAAATGATTGAACTTGGTTTTTGGATGGGGTGTTAGCCTTGGATTTTCGGACAAATTAGTTTTGACTCGACGAGCCACATTTTAAATGAGTATTAGCCTTAGATTTCTAACCTTGTTGATATACATTCCTTTTTAGTTAGTATTAGAACTCAAATTTATGGGTAATAGACTTTTCCCCCCAAAATGATAGAACTTGGTTTTTGGAGGGGGTGTTAGCCTTGGATTTTCAGACAAATTGGACCTGACTCGACGAGCCCCATTTTAAATGAGTATTAGCCTAAGATTTCTAACCTTGTTCATATCCAATCCATTTTAGTTGGTATTAGACTTCAAATTTATGGGTAATAGACTTTTCCCCCCAAAATGATTGAACTTGGTTTTTGGAGGGGGTGTTAGCCTTGGATTTTCGGACAAATTGGTCCTGACTTCACGAGCCCCATTTTAAATGAGTATTAGCCTTAGATTTCTAACCTTGTTCATATCCAATACCTTTTAGTTTGTATTAGAATTCAAATTTATGGTTAATAGACTTTTCCCCCCAAAATGATTGAACTTGGTTTTTGGAGGGGGTGTTAGCCTTGGATTTTCGGACAAATTGGTCCTGACTTGACGAGCCCCATTTTAAATGAGTATTAGCCTTAGATTTCTAACCTTGTTCATATCCAAGCCCTTTTAGTTGGTAATAGACTTCAAATTTATGGGTAATAGACTTTTCCCCCCCAAAAATGATTGAACTTGGTTTTTTGGAGGGGGGTGTTAGCCTTGGATTTTTGGACAAATTGGTCCCCGACTTCACGAGCCCCATTTTAAATGAGTATTAGCCTTAGATTTCTAACCTTGTTCATATCCAATCCATTTTAGTTGGTATTAGACTTCAAATTTATGGGTAATAGACTTTTCCCCCCCAAAAATGATTGAACTTGGTTTTTGGAGGGGGTGTTAGCCTTGGATTTTCTGGACAAATTGGTCCCGACTTCACGAGCCCCATTTTAAATGCGTATTAGCCTTAGATTTCTAACATTGTTCATATCCAATCCCTTTTAGTTGGTATTAGACTTCAAATTTATGGATAATAGACTTTTCCCCCCCCAAAAATGATTGAACTTGGTTTTTGGAGGGGGTGTTAGCCTTGGATTTTCTGGACAAATTGGTCCCGACTTCACGAGCCCCATTTTAAATGAGTATTAGCCTTAGATTTCTAACCTTGTTCATATCCAATCCATTTTAGTTGGTATTAGACTTCAAATTTATGGGTAATAGACTTTTCCCCCCAAAAATGATTGAACTTGGTTTTTGGAGGGGGTGTTAGCCTTGGATTTTCTGACAAATTGGTCCCGACTCTACGAGCCCCATTTTAAATGAGTATTAGCCTTAGATTTCTAACCTTGTTCATATTCAATACCTTTTAGTTTGTATTAGACTTCAAATTTATGGGTAATAGACTTTTCCCCAAAAAATGATTGAACTTGGTTTTTGGAGGGGGTGTTAGCCTTGGATTTTCGGATAAATTGGTCCTGACTCGACGAGCCCCATTTTAAATGAGTATTAGCCTTAGATTTCTAACCTTGTTCATATCCAATACCTTTTAGTTGGTATTAGACTTCAAATTTATGGGTAATAGACTTTCCCTTCAAAAATGATTGAACTTGGTTTTTGGAGGGGGTGTTACCCTTGGATTTTCGGACAAATTGGTCCTGACTCGACGAGCCCCATTTTAAATGAGTATTAGCCTTATATTTCTAACCTTGTTCATATCCAATCCCTTTTAGTTGGTATTAGACTTCAAATTTATGGGTAATAGACTTTTCCCCCCAAAATGATTGAACTTGGTTTTTGGAGGGGGTGTTAGCCTTGGATTTTTGGACAAATTGGTCCTGACTTCACGAGCCCCATTTTAAATGCGTATTAGCCTTAGATTTCTAACCTTGTTCATATCCAATCCATTTTAGTTGGTATTAGACTTCAAATTTATGGGTAATAGACTTTCCCTTCAAAAATGATTGAACTTGGTTTTTGGAGGGGGTGTTAGCCTTGGATTTTCGGACAAATTGGTCCTGACTTCACGAGCCCCATTTTAAATGAGTATTAGCCTTAGATTTCTAACCTTGTTCATATCCAATACCTTTTAGTTGGTATTAGAATTCAAATTTATGGTTAATAGACTTTTCCCCCCAAAAATGATTGAACTTGGTTTTTGGAGGGGGTGTTAGCCTTGGATTTTCTGGACAAATTGGTCCCCGACTTGACGAGCCCCATTTTAAATGAGTATTAGCCTTAGATTTCTAACCTTGTTCATATCCAAGCCCTTTTAGTTGGTATTAGACTTCAAATTTATGGGTAATAGACTTTTCCCCCCAAAAATGATTGAACTTGGTTTTTGGAGGGGGTGTTAGCCTTGGATTTTTTGGACAAATTGGTCCCGACTTCACGAGCCCCCATTTTAAATGAGTATTAGCCTTAGATTTATAACCTTGTTCATATCCAATCCATTTTAGTTGGTATTAGACTTCAAATTTATGGGTAATAGACTTTTCCCCCCAAAATGATTGAACTTGGTTTTTGGAGGGGGTGTTAGCCTTGGATTTTCGGACAAATTGGTCCTGACTTCACGAGCCCCATTTTAAATGCGTATTAGCCTTAGATTTCTAACATTGTTCATATCCAATCCCTTTTAGTTGGTATTAGACTTCAAATTTATGGATAATAGACTTTTCCCCCCAAAATGATTGAACTTGGTTTTTGGAGGGGGTGTTAGCCTTGGATTTTCGGACAAATTGGTCCTGACTTCACGAGCCCCATTTTAAATGAGTATTAACCTTAGATTTCTAACCTTGTTCATATCCAATCCATTTTAGTTGGTATTAGACTTCAAATTTATGGGTAATAGACTTTTCCCCCCAAAATGATTGAACTTGGTTTTTTGGAGGGGGTGTTAGCCTTGGATTTTCTGACAAATTGGTCCCCGACTTCACGAGCCCCATTTTAAATGAGTATTAGCCTTAGATTTCTAACCTTGTTCATATTCAATACCTTTTAGTTGGTGTTAGACTTCAAATTTATGGGTAATAGACTTTTCCCCCAAAAAATGATTGAACTTGGTTTTTTGGAGGGGGTGTTAGCCTTGGATTTTCGTGACAAATTGGTCCTAACTTCACGAGCCCCATTTTAAATGCGTATTAGCCTTAGATTTCTAACCTTGTTCATATACAATCCCTTTTAGTTGGTATTAGACTTCAAATTTATGGGTAATAGACTTTTCCCCCAAAAATGATTGAACTTGGTTTTTGGAGGGGGTGTTAGCCTTGGATTTTCGGACAAATTGGTCCTGACTTCACGAGCCCCATTTTAAATGAGTATTAGCCTTAGATTTCTAACCTTGTTCATATTCAATACCTTTTAGTTGGTATTAGAATTCAAATTTATGGTTAATAGACTTTTCCCCCCAAAATGATTGAACTTGGTTTTTGGAGGGGGTGTTAGCCTTGGATTTTCGGATAAATTGGTCCTGACTCGACGAGCCCCATTTTAAATGAGTATTAGCCTTAGATTTCTAACCTTGTTCATATACAATCCCTTTTAGTTGGTATTAGACTTCAAATTTATGGGTAATAGACTTTTCCCCCCAAAATGATTGAACTTGGTTTTTGGAGGGGGTGTTAGCCTTGGATTTTCGGACAAATTGGTCCTGACTTCACGAGCCCCATTTTAAATGCGTATTAGCCTTAGATTTCTAACATTGTTCATATCCAATCCCTTTTAGTTGGTATTAGACTTCAAATTTATGGATAATAGACTTTTCCCCCCAAAATGATTGAACTTGGTTTTTGGAGGGGGTGTTAGCCTTGGATTTTCGGACAAATTGGTCCTGACTTCACGAGCCCCATTTTAAATGAGTATTAGCCTTAGATTTCTAACCTTGTTCATATCCAATCCATTTTAGTTGGTATTAGACTTCAAATTTATGGGTAATAGACTTTTCCCCCCAAAATGATTGAACTTGGTTTTTGGAGGGGGGTGTTAGCCTTGGATTTTCGGACAAATTGGTCCCGACTTCACGAGCCCCCATTTTAAATGAGTATTAGCCTTATATTTCTAACCTTGTTCATATTCAATACCTTTTAGTTGGTATTAGAATTCAAATTTATGGTTAATAGACTTTTCCCCCCAAAATGATTGAACTTGGTTTTTGGAGGGGGTGTTAGCCTTGGATTTTCGGATAAATTGGTCCTGACTCGACGAGCCCCATTTTAAATGAGTATTAGCCTTAGATTTCTAACCTTGTTCATATACAATCCCTTTTAGTTGGTATTAGACTTCAAATTTAAGGGTAATAGACTTTTCCCCCAAAAATGATTGAACTTGGTTTTTGGAGGGGGTGTTAGCCTTGGATTTTCGGACAAATTGGTCCTGACTTCACGAGCCCCATTTTAAATGAGTATTAGCCTTAGATTTCTAACCTTGTTCATATTCAATACCTTTTAGTTGGTATTAGAATTCAAATTTATGGTTAATAGACTTTTCCCCCCAAAATGATTGAACTTGGTTTTTGGAGGGGGTGTTAGCCTTGGATTTTCGGATAAATTGGTCCTGACTCGACGAGCCCTATTTTAAATGAGTATTAGCCTTAGATTTCTAACCTTGTTCATATACAATCCCTTTTAGTTGGTATTAGACTTCAAATTTATGGGTAATAGACTTTTCCCCCCAAAATGATTGAACTTGGTTTTTGGAGGGGGTGTTAGCCTTGGATTTTCGGACAAATTGGTCCTGACTCTACGAGCCCCATTTTAAATGAGTATTAGCCTTAGATTTCTAACCTTGTTCATATCCAATACCTTTTAGTTGGTATTAGACTTCAAATTTATGGGTAATAGACTTTCCCTTCAAAAATGATTGAACTTGGTTTTTGGAGGGGGTGTTACCCTTGGATTTTCGGACAAATTGGTCCTGATTTCACGAGCCCCATTTTAAATGAGTATTAGCCTTAGATTTCTAACCTTGTTCATATCCAATCCATTTTAGTTGGTATTAGACTTCAAATTTATGGGTAATAGACTTTTCCCCCCAAAATGATTGAACTTGGTTTTTGGAGGGGGTGTTAGCCTTGGATTTTCGGACAAATTGGTCCTGATTTCACGAGCCCCATTTTAAATGAGTATTAGCCTTAGATTTCTAACCTTGTTCATATCCAATACCTTTTAGTTGGTATTAGAATTCAAATTTATGGTTAATAGACTTTTCCCCCCAAAATGATTGAACTTGGTTTTTGGAGGGGGTGTTAGCCTTGGATTTTCGGACAAATTGGTCCTGACTTGACGAGCCCCATTTTAAATGAGTATTAGCCTTAGATTTCTAACCTTGTTCATATACAAGCCCTTTTAGTTGGTATTAGACTTGAAATTTATAGGTAATAGACTTTTCCCCCCAAAATGATAGAACTTGGTTTTTGGAGGGGGTGTTAGCCTTGGATTTTCGGACAAATTGGTCCTGACTTCACGAGCCCCATTTTAAATGAGTATTAGCCTTATATTTCTAACCTTGTTCATATCCAATCCCTTTTAGTTGGTATTAGACTTCAAATTTATGGGTAATAGACTTTTCCCCCCAAAAATGATTGAACTTGGTTTTTGGAGGGGGTGTTAGCCTTGGATTTTCTGGACAAATTGGTCCCGACTTGACGAGCCCCCATTTTAAATGAGTATTAGCCTTAGATTTCTAACCTTGTTCATATCCAATACCTTTTAGTTGGTATTAGACTTCAAATTTATGGGTAATAGACTTTTCCCCCCAAAATGATAGAACTTGGTTTTTGGAGGGGGTGTTAGCCTTGGATTTTCGGACAAATTGGTCCTGACTTGACGAGCCCCATTTTCAATGAGTATTAGCCTTAGATTTCTAACATTAATCATATCGAATACCTTTTAGTTGGTATTAGACTTGAAATTTATGGGTAATAGACTTTTCCCCCAAAAATGATTGAACTTTGTTTTTGGAGGCGGTGTTAGCCTTGGATTTTCAGACAAATTGGTCCTGACTTCACGAGCCCCATTTTAAATGTGTATTAGCCTTAGATTTCTAACCTTGTTCATATCCAATCCCTTTTAGTTGGTATTAGACTTCAAATTTATGGGTAATAGACTTTTCCCCCCAAAATGATTGAACTTGGTTTTTGGAGGGGGTGTTAGCCTTGGATTTTCGGACAAATTGGTCCTGACTTCACGAGCCCCATTTTAAATGAGTATTAGCCTTAGATTTCTAACCTTGTCCATATACAATACCTTTTAGTTGGTATTAGACTTCAAATTTATGGGTAATAGACTTTTCCCCCAAAAATGAATGAACTTGGTTTTTGGAGGGGGTGTTAGCCTTGGATTTTCCGACAAATTGGTCCAGATTTCACGAGCCCCATTTTAAATGAGTATTAGCCTTAGATTTCTAACCTTGTTCATATCCAATCCATTTTAGTTGGTATTAGACTTCAAATTTATGGGTAATAGACTTTTCCCCCAAAATGATTGAACTTGGTTTTTGGAGGGGGTGTTAGCCTTGGATTTTTCGGACAAATTGGTCACGATTTCACGAGCCCCATTTTAAATGAGTATTAGCCTTAGATTTCTAACCTTGTTCATATCCAATACCTTTTAGTTGGTATTAGAATTCAAATTTATGGGTTAATAGACTTTTCCCCCCAAAAATGATTGAACTTGGTTTTTGGAGGGGGTGTTAGCCTTGGATTTTTCGGACAAATTGGTCCCCGACTTGACGAGCCCCATTTTAAATGAGTATTAGCCTTAGATTTCTAACCTTGTTCATATCCAAGCCCTTTTAGTTGGTATTAGACTTGAAATTTATAGGTAATAGACTTTTCCCCCCAAAATGATAGAACTTGGTTTTTGGAGGGGGTGTTAGCCTTGGATTTTCGGACAAATTGGTCCTGACTTCACGAGCCCCATTTTAAATGAGTATTAGCCTTATATTTCTAACCTTGTTCATATCCAATCCCTTTTAGTTGGTATTAGACTTCAAATTTATGGGTAATAGACTTTTCCCCCCAAAATGATTGAACTTGGTTTTTGGAGGGGGTGTTAG
Source organism: Salix koriyanagi (assembly GCA_029228605.1). Taxonomy (NCBI): domain Eukaryota; kingdom Viridiplantae; phylum Streptophyta; class Magnoliopsida; order Malpighiales; family Salicaceae; genus Salix; species Salix koriyanagi. Next base: position 13,922,591 of record CM055341.1, read on the forward strand.
CCTTGGATTTTCGGACAAATTGGTCCTGACTTGACGAGCCCCATTTTAAATGAGTATTAGCCTTAGATTTCTAACCTTGTTCATATCCAATACCTTTTAGTTGGTATTAGACTTCAAATTTATGGGTAATAGACTTTTCCCCCCAAAATGATAGAACTTGGTTTTTGGAGGGGGTGTTAGCCTTGGATTTTCGGACAAATTGGTCCTGACTTGACGAGCCCCATTTTCAATGAGTATTAGCCTTAGATTTCTAACATTAATCATATCGAATACCTTTTAGTTGGTATTAGACTTGAAATTTATGGGTAATAGACTTTTCCCCCCAAAAAATGATTGAACTTTGTTTTTGGAGGCGGTGTTAGCCTTGGATTTTCAGACAAATTGGTCCTGACTTCACGAGCCCCATTTTAAATGTGTATTAGCCTTAGATTTCTAACCTTGTTCATATCCAATCCCTTTTAGTTGGTATTAGACTTCAAATTTATGGGTAATAGACTTTTCCCCCCAAAAATGATTGAACTTGGTTTTTGGAGGGGGTGTTAGCCTTGGATTTTCGGACAAATTGGTCCTGACTTCACGAGCCCCATTTTAAATGAGTATTAGCCTTAGATTTCTAACCTTGTCCATATCCAATACCTTTTAGTTGGTATTAGACTTCAAATTTATGGGTAATAGACTTTTCCCCCAAAAATGATTGAACTTGGTTTTTGGAGGGGGTGTTAGCCTTGGATTTTCGGACAAATTGGTCCTGATTTCACGAGCCCCATTTTAAATGAGTATTAGCCTTAGATTTCTAACCTTGTTCATATCCAATCCATTTTAGTTGGTATTAGACTTCAAATTTATGGGTAATAGACTTTTCCCCCCAAAATGATTGAACTTGGTTTTTGGAGGGGGTGTTAGCCTTGGATTTTCGGACAAATTGGTCCTGATTTCACGAGCCCCATTTTAAATGAGTATTAGCCTTAGATTTCTAACCTTGTTCATATCCAATACCTTTTAGTTGGTATTAGAATTCAAATTTATGGTTAATAGACTTTTCCCCCCAAAATGATTGAACTTGGTTTTTGGAGGGGGTGTTAGCCTTGGATTTTCGGACAAATTGGTCCTGACTTGACGAGCCCCATTTTAAATGAGTATTAGCCTTAGATTTCTAACCTTGTTCATATCCAAGCCCTTTTAGTTGGTATTAGACTTGAAATTTATAGGTAATAGACTTTTCCCCCCAAAAATGATAGAACTTGGTTTTTGGAGGAGGTGTTAGCCTTGGATTTTTCGGACAAATTGGTCCCGACTTCCACGAGCCCCATTTTAAATGAGTATTAGCCTTATATTTCTAACCTTGTTCATATCCAATCCCTTTTAGTTGGTATTAGACTTCAAATTTATGGGTAATAGACTTTTCCCCCCAAAAATGATTGAACTTGGTTTTTGGAGGGGGTGTTAGCCTTGGATTTTCGGACAAATTGGTCCCTGACTTGACGAGCCCCATTTTAAATGAGTATTAGCCTTAGATTTCTAACCTTGTTCATATCCAATACCTTTTAGTTGGTATTAGACTTCAAATTTATGGGTAATAGACTTTTCCCCCCCCAAAAATGATAGAACTTGGTTTTTGGAGGGGGTGTTAGCCTTGGATTTTTCGGACAAATTGGTCCCCGACTTGACGAGCCCCATTTTCAAATGAGTATTAGCCTTAGATTTCTAACATTAATCATATCGAATACCTTTTAGTTGGTATTAGACTTGAAATTTATGGGTAATAGACTTTTCCCCCCAAAAATGATTGAACTTTGGTTTTTGGAGGCGGTGTTAGCCTTGGATTTTCGGACAAATTGGTCTCGACTTCACGAGCCCCATTTTAAATGCGTATTAGCCTTAGATTTCTAACCTTGTTCATATCCAATCCCTTTTAGTTGGTATTAGACTTCAAATTTATGGGTAATAGACTTTTCCCCCCAAAAATGATTGAACTTGGTTTTTGGAGGGGGTGTTAGCCTTGGATTTTTCGGACAAATTGGTCCCGACTTCACGAGCCCCATTTTAAATGAGTATTAGCCTTAGATTTCTAACCTTGTCCATATCCAATACCTTTTAGTTGGTATTAGACTTCAAATTTATGGGTAATAGACTTTCCCCCCCAAAAATGATTGAACTTGGTTTTTGGAGGGGGTGTTAGCCTTGGATTTTCGACAAATTGGTCCTGACTTCACGAGCCCCATTTTAAATGAGTATTAGCCTTAGATTTCTAACCTTGTTCATATCCAATCCCTTTTAGTTGGTATTAGACTTCAAATTTATGGGTAATAGACTTTTCCCCCAAAATGATTGAACTTGGTTTTTGGAGGGGGTGTTAGCCTTGGATTTTCGGACAAATTGATCATGACTCCACGAGCCCCATTTTAAATGAGTATTAGCCTTAGATTTCTAACCTTGTTCATATCCAATACCTTTTAGTTGGTATTAGACTTCAAATTTATGGGTAATATACTTTTCCCCCAAAAATGATTGAACTTGGTTTTTGGAGGGGGTGTTAGCCTTGGATTTTCGGACAAATTGATCATGACTCCACGAGCCCCATTTTAAATGAGTATTAGCCTTAGATTTCTAACCTTGTTCATATCCAATACCTTTTAGTTGGTATTAGACTTCAAATTTATGGGTAATAGACTTTTCCCCCCAAAATGATAGAACTTGGTTTTTGGAGGGGGTGTTGGCCTTGGATTTTTCGGACAAATTGGTCCCGACTTCACGAGCCCCATTTTAAATGAGTATTAGCCTTAGATTTCTAACCTTGTTCATATCCAATACCTTTTAGTTGGTGTTAGACTTCAAATTTATGGGTAATAGACTTTTCCCCCCAAAAATGATTGAACTTGGTTTTTTGGAGGGGGTGTTAGCCTTGGATTTTCAGACAAATTGGTCCTAACTTCACGAGCCCCATTTTAAATGCGTATTAGCCTTAGATTTCTAACCTTGTTCATATCCAATCCCTTTTAGTTGGTATTAGACTTCAAATTTATGGGTAATAGACTTTTCCCCCCAAAATGATTGAACTTGGTTTTTGGAGGGGGTGTTAGCCTTGGATTTTTCGGACAAATTGGTCTCGACTTTGACGAGCCCCATTTTAAATGAGTATTAGCCTTAGATTTCTAATATTGTTCATATCCAATACCTTTTAGTTGGTATTAGACTTCAAATTTATGGGTAATAGACTTTTCCCCCAAAATGATAGAACTTGGTTTTTGGAGGGGGTGTTAGCCTTGGATTTTCGGACAAATTGGTCCCGACTTCGACGAGCCCCCATTTTAAATGAGTATTAGCCTTAGATTTCTAACCTTGTTCATATCCAAGCCCTTTTAGTTGGTATTAGACTTCAAATTTATAGGTAATAGACTTTTCCCCCCAAAATGATAGAACTTGGTTTTTGGAGGGGGTGTTAGCCATGGATTTTCGGACAAATTGGTCCTGACTTCACGAGCCCCATTTTAAATGAGTATTAGCCTTAGATTTCTAACCTTGTTCATATGCAATCCCTTTTAGTTGGTATTAGACTTCAAATTTATGGGTAATAGACTTTTCCCCCAAAAATGATTGAACTTGGTTTTTGGAGGGGGTGTTAGCCTTGGATTTTCGGACAAATTGGTCCTGACTTCACGAGCCCCGTTTTAAATGAGTATTAGCCTTATATTTCTAACCTTGTTCATATCCAATCCATTTTAGTTGGTATTAGACTTCAAATTTATGGGTAATAGACTTTTTCCCCCAAAATGATTGAACTTGGTTTTTGGAGGGGGTGTTAGCCTTGGATTTTCGGACAAATTGGTCCCGACTTCCACGAGCCCCATTTTAAATGAGTATTAGCCTTAGATTTCTAACCTTGTTCATATCCAATACCTTTTAGTTGGTATTAGACTTCAAATTTATGGGTAATAGACTTTTCCCCCCAAAATGATTGAACTTGGTTTTTGGAGGGGGTGTTAGCCTTGGATTTTCGGACAAATTGATCATGACTCCACGAGCCCCATTTTAAATGAGTATTAGCCTTAGATTTCTAACCTTGTTCATATCCAATACCTTTTAGTTGGTATTAGACTTCAAATTTATGGGTAATAGACTTTTCCCCCCAAAAATGATTGAACTTGGTTTTTTGGAGGGGGTGTTAGCCTTGGATTTTCGGACAAATTGGTCCCGACTTGACGAGCCCCATTTTAAATGAGTATTAGCCTTAGATTTCTAACCTTGTTCATATCCAATACCTTTTAGTTGGTATTAGACTTCAAATTTATGGGTAATAGACTTTTCCCCCCAAAAATGATAGAACTTGGTTTTTGGAGGGGGTGTTAGCCTTGGATTTTTCGGACAAATTGGTCACGACTTGACGAGCCCCATTTTAAATGAGTATTAGCCTTAGATTTCTAACCTTATTCATATCCAAGCCCTTTTAGTTGGTATTAGACTTCAAATTTATAGGGTAATAGACTTTTCCCCCCAAAAATGATAGAACTTGGTTTTTGGAGGGGGTGTTAGCCATGGATTTTTCGGACAAATTGGTCCCGACTTCACGAGCCCCATTTTAAATGAGTATTAGCCTTAGATTTCTAACCTTGTTCATATCCAATCCCTTTTAGTTGGTATTAGACTTCAAATTTATGGGTAATAGACTTTTCCCCCCAAAAATGATTGAACTTGGTTTTTGGAGGGGTGTTAGCCTTGGATTTTCGGACAAATTGGTCCTGACTTCACGAGCCCCGTTTTAAATAAGTATTAGCCTTAGATTTCTAACCTTGTTCATATCCAATACCTTTTAGTTGGTATTAGACTTCAAATTTATGGGTAATATACTTTTCCCCCCAAAATGATTGAACTTGGTTTTTGGAGGGGGTGTTAGCCTTGGATTTTCGGACAAATTGATCATGACTCCACGAGCCCCATTTTAAATGAGTATTAGCCTTAGATTTCTAACCTTGTTCATATCCAATACCTTTTAGTTGGTATTAGACTTCAAATTTATGGGTAATATACTTTTCCCCCAAAAATGATTGAACTTGGTTTTTGGAGGGGGTGTTAGCCTTGGATTTTCGGACAAATTGATCATGACTCCACGAGCCCCATTTTAAATGAGTATTAGCCTTAGATTTCTAACCTTGTTCATATCCAATACCTTTTAGTTGGTATTAGACTTCAAATTTATGGGTAATATACTTTTCCCCACAAAATGATAGAACTTGGTTTTTGGAGGGGGTGTTGGCCTTGGATTTTCAGACAAATTGGTCCTGACTTCACGAGCCCCATTTTAAATGAGTATTAGCCTTAGATTTCTAACCTTGTTCATATCCAATACCTTTTAGTTGGTGTTAGACTTCAAATTTATGGGTAATAGACTTTTCCCCCAAAAATGATTGAACTTGGTTTTTGGAGGGGGTGTTAGCCTTGGATTTTCAGACAAATTGGTCCTAACTTCACGAGCCCCATTTTAAATGCGTATTAGCCTTAGATTTCTAACCTTGTTCATATCCAATCCCTTTTAGTTGGTATTAGACTTCAAATTTATGGGTAATAGACTTTTCCCCCCAAAATGATTGAACTTGGTTTTTTGGAGGGGGTGTTAGCCTTGGATTTTTCGGACAAATTGGTCCCGACTTCACGAGCCCCATTTTAAATGAGTATTAGCCTTAGATTTCTAACCTTGTTCATATCCAATACCTTTTAGTTGTTATTAGACTTCAAATTTATGGGTAATAGACTTTTCCCCCCAAAATGATAGAACTTGGTTTTTGGAGGGGGTGTTAGCCTTGGATTTTCGGACAAATTGGTCCTGACTTGACGAGCCCCATTTTCAATGAGTATTAGCCTTAGATTTCTAACATTAATCATATCCAATACCTTTTAGTTGGTATTAGACTTCAAATTTATGGGTAATAGACTTTTCCCCCAAACATGATTGAACTTTGTTTTTGGAGGGGGTGTTAGCTTTGGATTTTCGGACAAATTGGTCCTGACTTCACGAGCCCGTTTTAAATGAGTATTAGCCTTAGATTTCTAACCTTGTTCATATCCAATACCTTTTAGTTGGTATTAGACTTCAAATTTATGGGTAATATACTTTTCCCCCCAAAATGATTGAACTTGGTTTTTGGAGGGGGTGTTAGCCTTGGATTTTCGGACAAATTGATCATGACTCCACGAGCCCCATTTTAAATGAGTATTAGCCTTAGATTTCTAACCTTGTTCATATCCAATACCTTTTAGTTGGTATTAGACTTCAAATTTATGGGTAATATACTTTTCCCCCAAAAATGATTGAACTTGGTTTTTGGAGGGGGTGTTAGCCTTGGATTTTCGGACAAATTGATCATGACTCCACGAGCCCCATTTTAAATGAGTATTAGCCTTAGATTTCTAACCTTGTTCATATCCAATACCTTTTAGTTGGTATTAGACTTCAAATTTATGGGTAATATAATTTTCCCCACAAAATGATAGAACTTGGTTTTTGGAGGGGGTGTTGGCCTTGGATTTTCAGACAAATTGGTCCTGACTTCACGAGCCCCATTTTAAATGAGTATTAGCCTTAGATTTCTAACCTTGTTCATATCCAATACCTTTTAGTTGGTGTTAGACTTCAAATTTATGGGTAATAGACTTTTCCCCCAAAAATGATTGAACTTGGTTTTTGGAGGGGGTGTTACCCTTGGATTTTCAGACAAATTGGTCCTAACTTCATGAGCCCCATTTTAAATGCGTATTAGCCTTAGATTTCTAACCTTGTTCATATCCAATCCCTTTTAGTTGGTATTAGACTTCAAATTTATGGGTAATAGACTTTTCCCCCCAAAATGATTGAACTTGGTTTTTGGAGGGGGTGTTAGCCTTGGATTTTCGGACAAATTGGTCCTGACTTCACGAGCCCCATTTTAAATGAGTATTAGCCTTAGATTTCTAACCTTGTTCATATCCAATACCTTTTAGTTGGTATTAGACTTCAAATTTATGGGTAATAGACTTTTCCCCCCAAAATGATAGAACTTGGTTTTTGGAGGGGGTGTTAGCCTTGGATTTTCGGACAAATTGGTCCTGACTTGACGAGCCCCATTTTAAATGAGTATTAGCCTTAGATTTCTAACATTAATCATATCCAATACCTTTTAGTTGGTATTAGACTTCAAATTTATGGGTAATAGACTTTTCCCCCCAAACATGATTGAACTTTGTTTTTGGAGGGGGGTGTTAGCCTTGGATTTTGGGACAAATTGGTCACGACTTGACGAGCCCCATTTTAAATGAGTATTAGCCTTAGATTTCTAACCTTGTTCATATCCAATACCTTTTAGTTGGTATTAGACTTCAAATTTATGGGTAATAGACTTTTCCCCCCAAAACATGATTGAACTTGGTTTTTGGAGGGGGTGTTAGCCTTGGATTTTTCGGACAAATTGGTCCCGACTTCACGAGCCCCATTTTAAATGAGTATTAGCCTTAGATTTCTAACCTTGTTCATATCCAATACCTTTTAGTTGGTATTAGACTTCAAATTTATGGGTAATAGACTTTTCCCCCCAAAAATGATTGAACTTGGTTTTTGGAGGGGGTGTTAGCCTTGGATTTTCGGACAAATTGGTCATGACTCCACGAGCCCCATTTTAAATGAGTATTAGCCTTAGATTTCTAACCTTGTTCATATCCAATACCTTTTAGTTGGTATTAGACTTCAAATTTATGGGTAATAGACTTTTCCCCCCAAAAATGATTGAACTTGGTTTTTGGAGGGGGTGTTAGCCTTGGATTTTCGGACAAATTGGTCATGACTCCACGAGCCCCATTTTAAATGAGTATTAGCCTTAGATTTCTAACCTTGTTCATATCCAATACCTTTTAGTTGGTATTAGACTTCAAATTTATGGGTAATAGACTTTTCCCCACAAAATGATAGAACTTGGTTTTTGGAGGGGGTGTTAGCCTTGGATTTTCGGACAAATTGGTCATGACTTCCACGAGCCCCATTTTAAATGAGTATTAGCCTTAGATTTCTAACCTTGTTCATATCCAATACCTTTTAGTTGGTGTTAGACTTCAAATTTATGGGTAATAGACTTTTCCCCCCAAAATGATTGAACTTGGTTTTTGGAGGGGGTGTTAGCCTTGGATTTTTCGGACAAATTGGTCCTGACTTCACGAGCCCCATTTTAAATGAGTATTAGCCTTAGATTTCTAACCTTGTTCATATCCAATCCCTTTTAGTTGGTATTAGACTTCAAATTTATGGGTAATAGACTTTTCCCCCCCCAAAATGATAGAACTTGGTTTTTGGAGGGGTGTTAGCCTTGGATTTTCGGACAAATTGGTCCTGACTTCACGAGCCCCATTTTAAATGAGTATTAGCCTTAGATTTCTAACCTTGTTCATATCCAATACCTTTTAGTTGGTATTAGACTTCAAATTTATGGGTAATAGACTTTCCCTTCAAAAATGATTGAACTTGGTTTTTGGAGGGGGTGTTAGCCTTGGATTTTTCGGACAAATTGGTCCCGACTTCGACGAGCCCCATTTTAAATGAGTATTAGCCTTAGATTTCTAACCTTGTTCATATCCAATCCCTTTTAGTTGGTATTAGACTTCAAATTTATAGGTAATAGACTTTTCCCCCCAAAATGATAGAACTTGGTTTTTGGAGGGGGTGTTAGCCATGGATTTTCGGACAAATTGGTCCTGACTTCACGAGCCCCATTTTAAATGAGTATTAGCCTTAGATTTCTAACCTTGTCCATATCCAATCCCTTTTAGTTGGTATTAGACTTCAAATTTATGGGTAATAGACTTTTCCCCCAAAAATGATTGAACTTGGTTTTTGGAGGGGGTGTTAGCCTTGGATTTTCGGACAAATTGGTCCTGACTTCACGAGCCCCGTTTTAAATGAGTATTAGCCTTATATTTCTAACCTTGTTCATATCCAATCCATTTTAGTTGGTATTAGACTTCAAATTTATGGGTAATAGACTTTTCCCCCAAAAATGATTGAACTTGGTTTTTGGAGGGGGTGTTAGTCTTGGATTTTCGGACAAATTGATCATGACTCCACGAGCCCCATTTTAAATGAGTATTAGCCTTAGATTTCTAACCTTGTTCATATCCAATACCTTTTAGTTGGTATTAGACTTCAAATTTATGGGTAATATACTTTTCCCCCAAAAATGATTGAACTTGGTTTTTGGAGGGGGTGTTAGCCTTGGATTTTCGGACAAATTGATCATGACTCCACGAGCCCCATTTTAAATGAGTATTAGCCTTAGATTTCTAACCTTGTTCATATCCAATACCTTTTAGTTGGTATTAGACTTCAAATTTATGGGTAATATAATTTTCCCCACAAAATGATAGAACTTGGTTTTTGGAGGGGGTGTTGGCCTTGGATTTTTCGGACAAATTGGTCCCGACTTCACGAGCCCCATTTTAAATGAGTATTAGCCTTAGATTTCTAACCTTTGTTTCATATCCAATACCTTTTAGTTGGTGTTAGACTTCAAATTTATGGGTAATAGACTTTTCCCCCCAAAAAATGATTGAACTTGGTTTTTGGAGGGGGTGTTAGCCTTGGATTTTTCGGACAAATTGGTCCTAACTTCATGAGCCCCATTTTAAATGCGTATTAGCCTTAGATTTCTAACCTTGTTCATATCCAATCCCTTTTAGTTGGTATTAGACTTCAAATTTATGGGTAATAGACTTTTCCCCCCAAAATGATTGAACTTGGTTTTTGGAGGGGGTGTTAGCCTTGGATTTTCGGACAAATTGGTCCTGACTTCACGAGCCCCATTTTAAATGAGTATTAGCCTTAGATTTCTAACCTTGTTCATATCCAATACCTTTTAGTTGTTATTAGACTTCAAATTTATGGGTAATAGACTTTTCCCCCCAAAATGATAGAACTTGGTTTTTGGAGGGGGTGTTAGCCTTGGATTTTCGGACAAATTGGTCCTGACTTGACGAGCCCCATTTTCAATGAGTATTAGCCTTAGATTTCTAACATTAATCATATCCAACACCTTTTAGTTGGTATTAGACTTCAAATTTATGGGTAATAGACTTTTCCCCCAAACATGATTGAACTTTGTTTTTGGAGGGGGTGTTAGCCTTGGATTTTCGGACAAATTGGTCCTGACTTGACGAGCCCCATTTTAAATGAGTATTAACCTTAGATTTCTAACCTTGTTCATATCCAATACCTTTTAGTTGGTATTAGACTTCAAATTTATGGGTAATAGACTTTTCCCCCAAAAATGATTGAACTTGGTTTTTGGAGGGGGTGTTAGCCTTGGATTTTCAGACAAATTGGTCCTGACTTCACGAACCCCATTTTAAATGCGTATTAGCCTTATATTTCTAACCTTATTCATATCCAATCCCTTTTAGTTGGTATTAGACTTCAAATTTATGGGTAATAGACTTTTCCCCCCAAAATGATAGAACTTGGTTTTTGGAGGGGGTGTTAGCCTTGGATTTTCGGACAAATTGGTCCTGACTTGACGAGCCCCATTTTCAATGAGTATTAGCCTTAGATTTCTAACATTAATCATATCCAACACCTTTTAGTTGGTATTAGACTTCAAATTTATGGGTAATAGACTTTTCCCCCAAACATGATTGAACTTTGTTTTTGGAGGGGGTGTTAGCCTTGGATTTTCGGACAAATTGGTCCTGACTTGACGAGCCCCATTTTAAATGAGTATTAACCTTAGATTTCTAACCTTGTTCATATCCAATACCTTTTAGTTGGTATTAGACTTCAAATTTATGGGTAATAGACTTTTCCCCCAAAAATGATTGAACTTGGTTTTTGGAGGGGGTGTTAGCCTTGGATTTTCAGACAAATTGGTCCTGACTTCACGAACCCCATTTTAAATGCGTATTAGCCTTATATTTCTAACCTTGTTCATATCCAATCCCTTTTAGTTGGTATTAGACTTCAAATTTATGGGTAATAGACTTTTCCCCCCAAAATGATAGAACTTGGTTTTTGGAGGGGTGTTAGCCTTGGATTTTTCGGACAAATTGGTCACGACTTCACGAGCCCCATTTTAAATGAGTATTAGCCTTAGATTTCTAACCTTGTTCATATCCAATACCTTTTAGTTGGTATTAGACTTCAAATTTATGGGTAATAGACTTTCCCTTCAAAAATGATTGAACTTGGTTTTTGGAGGGGTGTTACCCTTGGATTTTCGGACAAATTGGTCACGACTCGACGATCCCCATTTTAAATGAGTATTAGCCTTAGACTTTCTAACCTTGTTCATATCCAATCCCTTTTAGTTGGTATTAGACTTCAAATTTATAGGGTAATAGACTTTTCCCCCCAAAATGATAGAACTTGGTTTTTTGGAGGGGGTGTTAGCCATGGATTTTTCGGACAAATTGGTCTCGACTTCCACGAGCCCCATTTTAAATGAG